>CATIWQ010358462.1:0-11964 GCA_949673415.1 Euphorbia schlechtendalii
AGTATCAAAGAAGTGAATTCCTTCTTTATGCCAAAAGCCTTGGATAACCAATCTGGCTTTATACTTATCTATGGTACCATCTACTTTTATTTTCCTTTTGAAGATCCATCTATTTCCTAGTGGTTTACAACCGGGTGGTAAATCAGACAATTCCCATGTATTATTGTGCATGATAGAGTCCATCTCATCCTGGTTACTTCTTTCCAGAATGCAACATCCCTTAAAGCCATAGCTTCATTAAATATTTTTGGATCCTCTTCAACAATAAAATAATATTGATACTGATATTCAACCTCATCCATTGATCCTTCAACTAAATAAAGATAAAAGTCATCTCCAAAAGATTTAGCTTTTCTAGCTCTAGTACTTTTCCTAGATGGTCCAGGCAAGGAAAAATTTCCACCAGATAAACTTTCAGAATGAACTGAGTTCTCACCACATGAATTCCAAATCATGTCTCCTAGTTTAGATATAGATGTAAATCTATCTTCATCAAAATCAACATCTCTTGACTCTATAATCGAGTTAACAGATACATAGTCATTAGATTCCATTACATAGAACCTATATGCGTGGGAATACTCTGCATACCCAATGAAGATACAATCTATACCTCTTTCACCCAAGTTTCGTCTTTTAGGTTCAGTGATTCTTACCACTACTTTACAACCTCAAACTTTCAGAAAACTCAACTTTGGTGGCTTTTTAAACCAGCATTCATATGAGGTCATTTTATTCCTTTTATTAGGAATTCTATTCAATAAATAACAGGCTGTTAACATAGCCTCACCCTAAAATCTTTCACTCAAACCTGAATAGGACAACAAAGAATTAACCATTTCTTTCAAGGTTTTATTCTTCCTTTCTTCCACACCATTTTGTTGTGGTGTATAGGGAGCTGTGGTTTAATGTATTATACCGGTAGATTGAAAATATACTGGATCATAATACTCACCTCCTCTATCAGTATGCAAACTCTTAATGAAAATACTTTTACGTAGCTCTACCACTTGTTTATAGATTTTAAACTTATCAAGAGCTTCATCCTTTGCATGCAATGGATAAACACAACAATATCAAGATGCATCATCAATAAAAGTAATAACGTACTTTTTATTTCCTATTGAAGGTGTAAAGTGAAAATCGCACAAGTCACTATGTATTAAATCCAATACATTAGTCGCTCGATTAACATTCTTAAAAGGTATTCTTGTTATCTTTGTCAACATACAAGTTTTACATTTCCCACGGTTTAAATCAATGGCAGGTATAAGGCTCATTTTAGATATATTTTTTAATCTTTTATAATGTACATGTCCTAATCTAGCATGCCATAATTCTGATTTATTCAAAATTTTACTATCACTAGAAGAAAGCATAAAAGATGATTGATCACTAAAACAAACTTTAATATTCAACATAAACATACCATTACATAAGTATCCAAATCCTACAAAAGAACCATGTTTTGACAAGATATATTTACCACTTTCGTACACTTGTTCGGACCCACAATTATTTAATACAACACCAGACAATAGATTCTTTTGAATCCTAGGAACATACAATACATTACTTAAACAAATAGATTTTTCAGAAGTAAAGACAATATCCACTTTTCCAAGTCCTTTGATCGGTTCAGTCGCAACATTTCCCATCTTTAATATAGAACCATCTTCAATTGGTTGAAAATCTTTGAACTAATGAAGATCTTTGCAAACATAACTTGTTGCTCCTGAATCAATCCACCAAGCAACATCATTATCCTGCACATAAAATGCCTCAGATATTAAAGACACATAATTCTGATTAAAATTATAATTTTGCATTAAAATCTTACCTTGTTGCTTTTCTAGATCCCTAGATCCACTCGAACCAGAATTGTTCTTCCCTTTACCAACTCGACAATTCTTCTTGAAATGACCAGGTTTGCCACACTTCTAACACACCACTTTAGGCTTCTTGTTAGAGAATTTATTGTTGTTTCCTTTAAACTTACATTTATTGGATTTATCACTGTTTGGATTCTTAGAAAAAACACCTTCTTCAACCATATTTATAGAAACAACACCAAATTGATTCTTTCTCTTAGGATTATTCTCAATCTCTTGAGCCCTTAAGGATTCTTCAATCCTAAGATGACTGCCAAGTTGAACCAGAGTCAACTCTTCTTTATTGTGTTTCAGTGTATGCTTAAAATCTCTCCAAGATGGTGGCAGTTTGTCAATAATACTAGAAACAGAAATGGATTCGTCCATCTTCATGTCATGTTGAACAAATTGTCCCAGAATCCTTAATAATTCATTGTATTGTTCTATGACAGGCCTAGTATCAATCATTCTGTAATTTATAAAATTACTGACCAGAAACTTCTTGCTAGAAGCATCCTCTGCCATATACTTTGATTCCAGAGAATCCCATAGTTCTTTTGCAGATTCAAAGTTTTGATATATATCGAAGAGGAAATCAGACATACCTTTTAGAATGTGCCCACGACAGATGTAATAATCATTCTCCCATTTGCAGCGCTTCCTTGTTTGCTCCACAGTTTCATTCTCTACGAATTCTGGCATGGGAGTGCTCAAAACATAAACCACTTTCGAAGTTGTCAACTACATATTCTTCTGCCATCTTCTAAAATCCTGACCCTTAAACTTGTCCAGTTTTGCAAACTTACTGGATATATCCTTAACAGTTTCACTATTGGAATCTGGGGAATTTCTTGGATAATTCTGAAGTCACGAATAACACTTTCAGATTAAAATTTATTTGGTCGGTTCACCAAACTTTCAATCGGATAAAATCAAAAAGTATGTCAAGAACTAGAATTGAATGTTTGTTGTTAAAAATACAACCGAATTTTTCTGTGTATTAACCAATTTCATTTCTGGTGATATAAATAACCAAAATGTCAATAGACATGTTGTTTTGAGTAGATGCCATGTCTAAAGGATATGTTTTTTCGGGTTTCAGTTGTGTCAAATCGACACGATGTTTCGGTCCAAAAAATTCATTTTTCTGATGAATTTTCAAATGATCCATTTGTTCAGGAATAAAAAAATTTCGAGCTGACCTGGCAGCTTGACCCCAGCCCTGGGCGCTGCCCCAAGACCCCACCAGGGGCTGCGTCCCCTTGGACCCCGCATCCGGGGGCGCTACCCACGGATCCCCAAATCGTAACCGTACTTGAACAAGTGTGCACTCCACACTCTCCTCACTTGTTCGATGAAATGTCACGATCGCATTGGTGAAAACCAGTTAATCCAATTACACTAAAATACTAACAGACTAGGACTAATTCAAGGAGCATTATACATGGGATTCAAATTTTAATTTTTTTTATTAGAATTTGTTATTTTTCAAATTAGTATAAAGATTAGATGAAAATGTCACTTATAATAGAAATTTTTAATTCTATGATACGCCTAAACCGTTCAATTGTTATATGTGTATAGTCATTAGTGTAAGACTTTAGCTACTGTAATATGAGGGAAAGAGGTATTTTATTTAAGTATTGGTTGATTTATAATGGTGAGAGACTTTACAATCATAGTAAAGAAATACAATAAATTGAATTAAAGACTTTCCATAATCTCAATCCCCTGATTTTTGTAATTCATGTATTTCTACAATTGTGTTGGCTGGTAAAAGCTAAGTGATGAGGCTGATCTGATCCTTTATCTTATTTTCTTTCTAACACTCCCCTTCAAATTGAGTAGTGGGGTTCCCAAATCCACAATTTGTCTAATATCCTTTTGAAGCTTCTTCCATTGACTGCTTTTGTTGGGATGTCTACTAGCTGATCTTCAGAATCGGACAAATGGTAGTTTAACAATTCCTTCTTCAATTTTTTTCTTTGATGAAGTGTCTTTCGACTTCTACATGTTTGGTTCGATCATGTTGGATTGGGTTTCGAGATATGTAAATGACGGATTGGTTGTCGCACATCATTTCACATACTTTGGTTGGTGAGAAACCAATTTCTGTTAATAATTTGCACAACCATAGTATCTCTATTAGAAGGGCCAGCCCTGGGGGTGGGCAATGAGTGCGATCGCCCAGGGCCTGTAGCCGGAAGGGGCCTCTAAAATAATAGTTTTTGATAAATTTAGTAGTTAATGTTAAAATTATAAAAATGAACAATAATTAATAGTTGATGAATTAGTACATATCTTATCATTGATATGAGAGGTCATGAGATTAAACCTTAGTTTCACAAAAAAGGTTAATTTTTGTTATAAATTTTACCAATGGTCCATTTTATTAGTTTCTATATTATTTTACCCATGACCCTCAATTTATCAAGACCGGGCCTGTCTATTAGTCCTCTAGCAATCCCTCGAAATCACTGTTTTAAAAATCCCCGCCTAGACGCTATTTTGAGGGTCACCGCCTGGTTATGCCTAGCGCCTAAGTCCTCCTAGGCCCCGATTAATCCCCGCCTAGTCCCTGATTCATCTTCGATCGCCCGACTAGCGCCTAGCGCTTTTTAAAACACTACTCGAAATTCAGCCTCTGCGCTTGATAGTGCAACTACCTTCTGTTTCTTGCTTCTCCATGTCACTAGATTACCTCCAATAAATGTAAAGTAACCTAACGTAGACCTTCGATCTACCAGATTTCCTACCCAGTCAGCATCAGTGTACCCCTTAACATGCAAGTGACCATGTGCTTTGAAAAGAACTTTGTAACCAGCTGTACCTTTCAAGTATCTGATGATTCTCCATACAGCTTCCATGTTTTCCTTTTATGGTAGGTGCATGAATTGGCTCACAATTCCTACAACATAGGATATATAGGGGCGAGTATGAGATAGATAAATGAGTTTTCCCGCAAGACGTTGATATCTTTCTCTATCAGCAAGTTCAGCCCCTTCTTGGATTCTAAGCCCATGATTCACTATGATCGGTGTGTCAACAGGTTTGCAATCAAGTATTCCTGTTTTTGCTAGTAGATCTAGGATGTACTTCTTTTGATAGATCCCTTGGGCTGATCTTAGTACTTCAATTTCGAGGAAGTATTTGAGCCTTCCTAAGTCTTTCATTTCGAATTCTATGAAGAGGTTTTCTCTCAACTTGTTGATTTCTTCTTCATCATTTCTAGTAATAATCATATCATCAATAAAGATAATTAGACAAGTTATGAGATCACCTCTTTTTTGAGAAATAACGTGTGGTCTGAGTTGGACTCGATGAATTCGTTTCGTTTCGTTTCATTACCAATGTGAATCTTTTAAACTACTCTCTGGGTGATTATTTCAGTCCGTAGAGGGACTTCCTTAGTCGGTAAACTTCGCCTCTTCTGAATTTATCTCTGAAACTTGGTGGAGCATCCACAAAGACCTCTTCTTTCAAGTATCCATGCAAGAAAGCATTTTTAACATCGAACTGGTGAAGTGGCCACCCTTGGTTAGTGGCTACTAAGAACAGTACTTGAATGGTATCAATTTTAACAACTTGTGAGAATGTGTCTTTGTAGTCGATACTATAAGTCTGGGTGTATCCTTTATCTTTCGATTGACCCATCTGGTTTGTGCTTTACTGTATACACCCAACGACATGTGGTAGTGTACATTTATCCCATGTATTGTTCCAGTCAAGTGCCTCCATTTTCACCTTCATTGCATTCATCCAGTTATCAAACTTTAGGGCTTCTTCAAGCTTGTTCAGGATTTCTTCTTCATATAAAGCTACTAAAAATGCTTTGGCTTTTGTTGACAAATTTCCAATTGCAATCTGAGCAACTAGATATTTAGACTTTCTCTTACCGATTGGTTTTGGGGAATACTTGTCGTGTGGAATACCTCGATTCCTCCCCGGGGGCATAACAAATCATTCCTCCCCCGGCACTATTTCCTATTCTAACACATTTTTTAGTACATCGGGGTAAGTAGGAACATTGAGATTTTCAATTGTGCTTACCTAGAATAGCAGGCTGGGTTGATCCATGAGTGAGTCACTGGAATCCAAGGGCACTGCGGAAGCTTCAGAAGGTCGTTCAATAGTATTATTAATCTCAACTCTTGGCTCTACATTTAGCGAACTTGTTATTTCAGGCAACCAACTTAGTGCATCCATTTGAGAATTCTCCCCCTGAACACCAAGTTAGGCATTATAGAAGTATTCAGTTTCCATAAAATTACAGTTCAATGTGATATGAATGTGGCGATTTTTGTATTGTAACACTTGTACCCCTTTTGGTTAATTCTATATCCAAGGAAAACACATTTTTCAACACATGGGTCAAGCTTGGTTCTTTCTGCCTATAGGGATATGAACAAATACATCCAAGATTCTAGGTTGCAAGTTTGGGGGTCTGGTATTTTTGTGAATTTGGCAAGTGTTTGGATAGGTGTTTGTAGGTTAAGGATTTTTGTTGGTAATCTGTTGAGGATTTAAGTGGATGTGGCTGGGGCTTCGGGCTAGAATCCTTTGGGGTACCTTGGACTCAATGAGAATTGCTCGGGTCATTTCTAAGAGGATTCAGTTTTTTCTTTCAGGCACCCCATTTTGTCCAGGTCTATGAGAGCATGTAGTTTGATGGATAACCCCTTGATTTTGGTAAAAGGTTTTCATAGATGAGTTTACGAATTCCCCCCCTCCCATTATTTGACCTTAGGATTCTAATACCCTTTTCGAATTGGGTTTGGATCATTTTATGAAGGTGGATAAATTTTTCGATCACTTCAGATTTATATTTCAAAAAATAAATCCATGTGATAAGTGTATATTTACACTTATTATCATGATATTTTCAATCATAAAATGATATGGTTTTGTTTCATTTTATACTTCATATAAAAGATTTCACGTGGTATGTAGTTGTTTTGTATGCACATGCAGATACTAGGTAAATCTTGGGAGTAAAATGATTAAAAGTGTAATTCTATTAAAAAAGAGTGAAAAAGGTGCAAAAAGATGCGTAGAACACAAGGATTTGGCTTAAGATCGAAGTTGTCAAAGATCGATAAAGTTGCAAAGAAGAATCATGAAGAAATAGCATTTCACGATTGTGATAACTATTCGCGATCGTGACTTGTCACTCTTCATAAACAGAAAATTACCATGTTCACGATCGCGACAAGTGATTCGCTATCGCAACTTGTAACGGTTAGTGATTATCTCTTTTCAACTACCAACCACAGGATAACAACGATCAACCGCCAATGGAAAAGACACCTTTTGAAAGTCAACCAATCACGAAAAGGTGTCTTTCCATTGTGGATGAGGATGAATCTTTGCATCCAATCAAAATGAAGTGATGCAACTCTTCGCCAATGGACACGACTCTTCATTTGGATAAACGCAACCTTTCGTACTCTATAAATAGGGTTCAAATATAACCATTTTCGTGGCATAGGGAATGCATGGTGGGCAATATATGATAGTATGTGTGTATAGATAGAAAGTGAAAATGTATAGATTTTGCTACATTCAAAGTCTTAGCGAGAAAAATGTATAAGTGATTCGATTCCTATTTCGATCACTATATTTCTACACAAATTCGAGCATTTATTGTATGAGTGTAATTGCAAAGCACTTATCAATAAAATTTTTCATTCTTCAACATTCTTTTGTTTAAGATTCACAACGAATAGCATCCTAGTGGAGGTTCTGTACGAGTCGAGACCGAATTCAAAGTAGACGTAGGAATTGCGGGAGTTGACAACTCCCATTAAAGAGTGGATACGGTTTGATCAACTTTAGCTTTCACTTGCATACCTTACAACTTTACTTTATTTTCTGCTTATACTTTCTATTTCAAAGTTTATGATATGTCTATGTGCCATAACGAGTAATTCGTTATACGTTATTTATATTAATCAAGTTATATGCTTTTGAGTTAACTTTAAGAGTGATTTCGGGGTTAACAAGATTGTTTATAATCACTGGATCTGTTATTATAACGCTGTTTAGTGAGCCAACATTTTTAGAATGGTAACTTGCTAAATATGGTTATGTGAGAGCGACCAGTACTAAGCATAGTATTATAGTTGTCCAGGTTCTTATAAGTGTCATAATTCATTTACCCTAGAATTAGAAAATTCATCTCATGTGTTGCTCTGTGGTGAATTATTGAATATTAGAGTGTCTAGAACCTTATTTGTTGAAGTTATCTAGTGTACGAAATATTATTGATGATTTTGCATGTTTTTCTCTTCTAAACTTGTTCTTAGGAAATCTATATATATTTTACATCTTCTCTAGTCTATTCATACATCTATCTATTCATCTGTTTATCATCCAAACCCTCCAATCAAAATTACCTATTTTCATTTACCCCGTAACTCTAGTTGGTCTTTAGAACCGAATTCCTTCCCTGTGAGATCAATATCTTTTAAAACTACATCGAAACTATATACTTGCATTGTTCACCATTTTTCTATTTAGATAAGCGGTATTGACAACACATGTTCGTATTTTGAACTTTTATCTTATTGGTAGAAAAGTGGGGAATAAGGTTTTTGGCATCATTACAGAATATAAGCCCTCAGAATTAGTAGAGTCAAAACCTTGAGATTAATGCAATCATCGATAAAGATAACAAAGTAACAAAAAAATTATCCACCAATAATTAGTGATGGACCCCATACATCATAATGATTTAAATCAAAGTGTGAATCGGATCTGGTATTATTAGGCTTATAAGTTTGTTTGTGGCTTTTTGCTAACACACATGTATCGTAATGCAATTTGTTATTGGAAAAAAGTTTGGGAAACAAAATTTTCAATGGATGCCCTAATCGTTGGTGCTAAAGCCAAGCGTCTCTATCTGTAGTTCCATGAGCGAGCGTTACAGTACTATATTGAGCAACCTCATCCACGTAGTACAGGCCTTGGCATTCAGTGCCACCCCCAATGATCATCCCCGTCCTGATATCCTGTAAAACACAAAAGGTCGGATGCATTAGCATAGTACAATTGAGTTCTTTTGTAACGTGACTAATAGATAACAATTTGTGGGATAACGGTGGGACATAAAGGTAATTTGACAATTTTAAATTTGATGTGATATCAATTGGTCTGGCTCCTGTGACAGGGATAATTTCTCCATTCGCTGCCATAACATGTGTTTTCTCGGGTTTGGTTTGTGATTTAATGTCATTGGGTCTGATGACAGAGTATATATTGTAGGCCCATGAGCCCATAATGCAGCCCAAAAAGCAAAGAACACGTGGCTTCCTTAGAGAGAGCCACGTGACAATCATTCAAATACAGAAAAGAGTCGTTGGAACCGTTACAAACAGGCTCATTAAGGCTCAATTATAAATCCCACATTCATGACAACGGTCATATGGTCTCATATATAAAGCTTGGAATACTCAACCAGCAAGGTACGAAAACATGCACACAAACTCTCTATCAAGTTGTTACTTATCAATCATTTTCCCAGTTAGCTGACTTTAGCATCGGAGTGGCTACGTCGGAAAGACCCGGCCTAGTCCTCTAATTTTGATTGTCTTGTAGGTGCTTGGAAGTTTGGATCACGAGACATCAGGGTCGAATGTCATTGTATCGGTAGCACCACAATAAAAAATCAATAACTTAATTTTAGGAAATTTGTCAATTTGGGCAAGGTTAGCAAATGAATTACAATTTGTGAGCCTGATTTGGTTTGTTGAAGATTTTGGGGGCCCAATTGGGCATTTTAAGAAGGCCGGTTGCTTAATTTGGGAAATTAAGTTTTCTGAGGGGTCAATTTGAAATGTGGTTTGATTTGTCGGGCTAGGGTTAAAATTCATGGAAATATTGGGGTCAATTTCTAAAAAATTAGAAACTTTGGGGTTTTATTCCCAAACTCTTTACCTTTAAAGCACGTGCTAGGGCTTCCCCCTCTAGCTACCATTGTTGCCGCTCAATTCTCTATTTCTTCTCCTTCCCTTTGGGCGCCGCCGTCGTTGTTGGTGGCTCCCTTGTTGCTCACGGCAGCGGCTGCCTTTGCTTTGGGGTTTGACTACCTCCATTTGCTTTCATCTGACCACCAATCGAGATACTCAATGACTTCAAAGCATCCCTCCCTTGTGTGCTTAGTTTTTCCGCAAAGAGTGCATTTGAGTTTGGATTTGTCTTGGCGTGGGCTTTTACTTGAGTTTGGCCATTTGTGGCTTTGTGCGGCCATCCCGATTGCTTCTGTTCCGGCCACTTGAAGGCCTCCTCCTATTCCTTGTGCTCTGTTTTCTATTTGTGCTTCTAGAATCAAAAGGCAGTCTGATTCTTTTCGAACCACCGCATATGCTGCTTCTGGCAATGGTAATGGCTCCTGCCTTGACAACTCCCTTTTATTTTGATGATGTTCTTGGTCAGTTGAGTTTAAGAACTGAAATAATTTTTTCTCTTTTCGGATTCGATTGTATGTGACTATGTCTGCTTCTGAGGTCATCGGATTGGGCTCCCTTCTATCGATTTCTCCCCATACCCCTTGTAAGGTAATCCAAAAATTCTCCAGTGGCTTTCCATTTTGTTTCATTCCGTTGATTTTGGAATGAAGATCAAATGTCTGTAGTTTATCTTTTCCACTGCTGTATGTTGTCACCAGTGTGTTCCAAAGTGATTCTACTGGCGAGATTCAGTTAAAATGCTAGCAAATTTTGGCTCGATATTCTGAATAAGCTAGGAAAATTGTTCCCATTTCTCATATGCTTCTTCTTTTGGTTTTGGTGCTGCTGGGATTCCTGTTAAATGACTTAGCAGGGCTTTTGACTTCCCCCGATTACCACTTTATCATTCGCGCCCATAGTGCAAAGTTCTGGTTATTTAGCTTCATGTTGATGTTGAGGCTGTCTAATAGCGTTTGCTTTGAGTTTTGGCTGTTGAAACTTGATTTTAACATAATTGCAATTTGCGTTGACATGTCATTTTGGCTGCCCTCAGTTTGCCTCATTTCGTTGCCGTCTTCGGACTTGGTGGTTGAGGATTTCTGGGCTTTCCCGGAGGTGGCTGATTCGTCACTGCTTCCGGACATGGTGGCCGACCTTCAAGGGTAAGCTGACAAGTGATGAAGCTGCAGATTATGGTCTAAGGACCTTTACACGCTCTGATGCCATGTAAGACTTTAGCTACTGTAATATGAGGGAAAGATGAATTTTATTGAAGTATTGGATGATTTATAATGGTGAGAAAGTCTGCTTTATATAGCAGACTTTACAGTCAAAGTAAGGAAATACAATAAATTGAATTAAAGACTTTCCAAAATATCAATCCCCTGATTTCTGTAATTCTTGTATTTCTGTGATTGTGTTGGCTGATAAAAGGAAAATGATGAGCCTGATCTGATCTCTTATCTTATTTCCTTTTCAAACAATTAGAACCGCTGACTTTAGCGGTGAATAACCGCTTCATATACTATAGGAAGCTCATCACAAGACCCCGTCTAGCAATTCTCTTTCTATAACAATTTTCAAATTAACACATCAATTTTATAATTAGACTTTGGCATTAGTCGGAGGTTGTGTCTTACTTGGTTTTACCATGAAACCTCTTGACTAAGCCTAGCCTCGATCATACTAATTTAATGACTGGTTTGCATCAAGCCGAGCTGATGTGAAAAATTAAATCATAAGTTCTGTTTAATTTGGTCATATGATGATATTAAATATCAGTTAAAAATTATTTCCTCATTGATTTGAAATAAAATAACAGGCATCATTTATTATTGATTATATGCAATAAAGTCAATGAAATCAGTCTGCTCAAAATTAAAAAAAGATAAATCCATTTTTCAATATATATCATGAATTGCAAATTAACGACACATTTTTTTTCGTTTCGACTAATAATCTGTCATATTCGTTATATTATATTAAAAAAAGATTTTAAATTCATAAAAAAATTATTTAATTTCGCAATCTTAATTCCTCACAGCTAATCCAATTGATTTAATTGTTTAATTACATATAATCTCTTGATGATGCAGGCAATGACTCTGCAAGTCAATTTGGAGCTGGTAACCAAAACCAAAAATTTA
>CATIWQ010358485.1:0-20744 GCA_949673415.1 Euphorbia schlechtendalii
CAAAAATATTAATTCTATTTTTATGTCCTTATTTTTATCTTTCCCTTCCATATCTTTAGACCTGGTTCCTTCCCTGTGGGTTCGATATCTTTTAAAACTACATCGCAACTGTATACTTGCAGTTATCATCATTTTTCTATGTGATAAGGGGTATTGACAACTCCTACATTTATTTGTGAACAAGTTTTTGGCGCAGTTAATAGCCAACAGTTCACGAGATTTTGGAACCATTATTGATTAAACTTATCAGTAGAAAAGTGGCGAACAGTTACTGACATGTTAAACTTTATCTGGCTTCTACTATATAATCTCTGGTAATAATACTCTTCTTCGAGATCCAAAGTATGGAATTTTAACATAACCTGAAAAAGATGGTCCAAAATTGAAACTTGAGGTAATGTGAACATTGAACTTGGAAACATAGTAGTGATTTCAAACTTACCATCTTTGTTGGAAGAGAAAAATCAATAGCCCGAACTTCTTAAGTGCTTCTAGGCACTATGTTTCTTAGAACTCTATTTTTGAGAAAATACATGTCTCTCGTTACTTGAATTGGATTTGCAAAATTCTAATGAAAATGATACAAACAAATTATAAAAAAGGAAACGTTACTTGCCTAAAAAATTATGAAAAGCACGAGAAAAACAACTCACCTTATACTACCAACTAAAGTCTAGAATGCAGATGAGAACAACTCTTGCATTTTACTGGTGGCCTATATCAGTTAAAGAAGAAGAAGAAAAAGAATAAGTTAAGAAACAATAAAGTTAAATAAAGTTCTCAACAATAAACAATGGAGATATAACTGAGGTAAATCAGTTAAGAAACATTAGAGTTGAAAGAAGAAGACGAGGAGGAGAAAAATCAGTTAAGAAACAAGTTTTCAGCAATGAACAATGGAGATAAAATAGACAATCCATAACAACAACATTATTTAATATCATACAAGACAAACATTTTTTTGATTTAAGTATCAATCTTAGCAATGCTTGTTTTAGTAAGCAAGGACATAAACTGAAATGTTCATTCATGTAAGTATATTATCATCACTAAATAAAGATTTATTAGTTATACCCTTCAAGGATTTGACAATCACATTCCTTGAAGAATTAATAAGAGCATGGTGCAACTTGTAGGAAGCTAACCTGTTCCAAGGAATATCAAAGACATAAGTATAGAGCAAGATTTATAGTTGCTTGAAAATCCAAGGTAACTCACCAGAGAACCAAGTACACCAACTTGATTTTCAAGGGATTTACCAATCAAAGCCAATTTGTAAGTAGACTCTAGAGAGAGCACGACTTTCATAGTATTGCTGTGATAGTCTCCCATAAGATGTGCCTATGTTCACCAAATTGAAAGTGACAATTATTTTAAAAAAGTGAAAAAAATTGACCATAAAAATTAAGTTTTTATAAAAGAACATATGGCAGCATCAAAAGCAATGCACCACATATTATATGAATTTCCATGCGAGATAGTCAACCTCATATATTCAACTATTATTTGGCTATCTAACTAGAGGGAAAATCAGACCATGCATAACACAAGTGCATGATGTTTGATTTATCTACAAAGTTAAAATATGATTGGCCAAATTCACAACCTCAATGGACTAATACCCGAATGTAAAAAAACATCAGTTAATAAATTGTTAATAAACGTACAAAAACAAACTCTTATAGCGAAAGTAGATACCTTATTATAGCAACATGTTTTCCAACAAGAATGCCTTTGCAAACTCATCTAGAGCCAAATTGTACCCAGAAATACTTTGAATTTCACAATCACTTATTTCTAGCCACATAAATAGGAAGCTATAGAAAATGAAACAAAATCTGCTTTGCTGGATTCAGATGAAACATATTTATCTATTAGTTATCACACCAAGAAATTTTATTTGCAAGTTGGATGATAATCAACTTATTGGGTCATTAATATGGTTTATGAATAGTGAGATTTTTTACTGGTCTTACAAATTAAGAGCAATAACAATTATACTATAAACAGTACTACCTATTTGACAAAAACCATATACTACAGCAAGTCTAATGTAATAAGCTAACTAGAAATATATATGCACCAACTATGATTTCAAAGCTTTCAATAATACTTGAAAAAATGTTGATATATTTGGGTTATTAATCCCTTCTCATGATAATTATATTTATAGTCCAGAAAATGAAAATGTTCTGTATTTTACGAGCTACAGCCTGCATCTGTTAATTATGATGTTACTTACAACTAACTCAACAACCTTTTAACAAGGATGTGCAAAGGGAGCATTCAGTTCTAAAATACTAGAACGCTTCATCATTCTAGATATTTCAACAATGCAAAAGGAAACACACGAGAGTGAAAATATTCACCTAGTAGCTCAAGTATGAGGAAAATACACAGCAGACAAGTTACAAAGTTCAAGGATATCAAATAATTCTCGAATCAACATCATTATATTATACAGCAAACCCACCAAATCAATGGATGAAAAGTAATATTGATGCATTACTATTCTATGGTTTAATTAAATATAGATAAAAAGATACCACATAAGATCGAAAGTTAAAAAATAAATATAAAGTTTCAAAACTCGTCCAAGATGATATGACACCAATTTACAAACTGAATGTAGGAGATCTCCTCAAAATTTTTAGGCCTTACAATTCTGTTGGGTCAACAAAATTGTTCATGGAATGAGAGGGTGCCATTATAGATCGTTTTTCCACATGAAACACATATTTCTGGCAACGGTGACCTACTTTTTGTAAACTCAGTCTCGACAGTCTTATAAGATGTTAAGATAAAATCATAACAAGCAAAATTATGATAAGGTCTTTCTTCTTTAGCACCTTGATAAATAAGCACATTGGTGCTTTCTTTCTTTGTGAAATCATTGATCTCCCTTTTCCACCAGGTCAAGGCATCCACTGAACGTATAACCAACGTGGTGTGGCTTGCAATTGTAACATTTAAAGACAACGGACCACCTAATTTTCTAGCTCTCTCTCGTTTAGCTAACACAAGGGTTATTGCTAATATAATTTTCCCCATCCCCAACCCATCAACCAATATCCCTCCTCAAAACTCGAAATCTTCGAGTTTGGAGGCCTAAGACAAAATTCTTTCTGAAATCGTAATAACCTCACATCAGATCAGAAGGTTCCACCATTATTTCAGTTTTGACTTCATCTTGATGACTATCATGATGATATTCATTTATAAAATTCTCATCTTTGTCTTCATAAGTAACTAGCAAAACAATCGAAACCAAATCATTTTAAAACAAACAAGAGGATGATCATTGATGCATGTAAATATGAAACTGTTTGGGATGTATTAATGACAAAGGTAATGTAAAAACTTCTTGTAACAAGTAAATGGAAAGTTATCAATAGTTATATTCAAACAATCACACAGAGTTGTTCACTCAATTGCAGTACTTGTGTTTGACCCCAAAAGCAAGCTAGTGATAGTAATTTAATCTCAGTTACATTCCTGAAAAAAGAATTGTAAACTGTTTGGATGTAACACAAGATGTTTGAATAAGGCATACAATCATGGAAAAGTACACAACTACGCTTAACATGTAACTCAAACCTATGTAGCATGGAAACGGAAATGGAAACCGACACGGAAACGGAAAAGGAAACGGGGAAACGTCATTTCTAAAAAATAAGGGTTCGGAAACTGTGGGGAAACGCGTAAATAATAAAAATGTAGGGGTATATTTATAAACATAAAATTATAAAATTTCATACATATCATTTCTTTCTTATATAAAATACTAAAATAACATAAATTTAAAATAAATTTATTTATTATTAAGCAAATCTACTATGATTAATGGCTATTTCAAAACATTAAAAAATAATTTACAAGGTTATCGAAGATAATGAAATCTCATGAAGTCTAATAGTTGTATAATATTTGACAAATCATTATAATGTAAGTATATAGAATGTAATAAAATACTATATTTTTATAATATAAGGATATTATTACTATTTAATAATGAATCGGGGTGTTAAAGTTTTAATAGTGTGAATAGATTATGAAGTTTAGTTTTGGGAATGAATCAAAATTGAGTTTTTTGATACGAGGAATTGCTAGGAAACGGTTTCCGGAATTTAAGAAAATGAGTTTCCAAGTTTCTTTAATTGTAGAAACGGCCCGGAAACGTTTCGTAGGAGTTTCCATGGGTTTCCGTTTCCGAAACAGATGGGAAACGGCATGCCATTGTTGTTTCCGTGCTTTATAGACTCAAACAGTTGAAGACCTACATAACCAGAATATACACATTCATCATCAAGCATCTAGAATATGGTTTTCTTTGGATGTCTGGTTGGAAAAATAAGCATCATTCTAACATTCCACTAGCTATAAAAGATAAAAAAAACTATGGAACCCTTAGTGCACCAATGAAAGGACCATAGTTATTGAAAACAAGTGCTTGTCTTTCTTAAGCACCGAACCGAAGCAAAGTGCACTACCAGCTAGTATATGTTAAGTAACTGTTGGATTCTGAGCAATGCATTTAAGGTTTTGAAGGTTCTAAGTTCAGAAGCACTTGATAACTTAGAAGATGCAATTTGCTCCAGAAGATTGAAGACCCAAAGAAACCTTAGAAGCTTGCAAGATCTGAAGATAATTCAAGACTCTGAGTTGCGAGAAAGACCCTCTGAAGACCGGTAAAGGGTGTCTTAGCCTTTCGGCGCTAGAAATCAAGAAAGCTTATCTCACATTAAATGCCGCCGTGTGCTTTTGTACTTTAAGCTGAATAAGAACAAAGGCTATAATGAAATCAGGAACAAAAACAATTTGCTCAGCTAAATCTCTGATAACCGTATAAGAAGTGGGTCCCATTTTATTCATGGTAGGTGTAGCGCTGATCAAACTTGGATGAGGCTCTCAAATGGATTCTTAACGAAAATAAAAATGTGGGATAATGAAAAGAATTTGTACATCAGTCCAAGATCAACGGAAACACTCTCTCCCTCTATAAAAAGATGATCTCCGCCATTGAAGAAGGTTGCCAAAACATCTGAAAGCTTAAGAGTGAAATCATTTCTCAAATTCTCACTGCAATCTTCTTAGCAATAAAAAATCGCAAACACTTCATTCCTACATGTTTGTAATCAAGCTGACTGAAACAAAGTTCAGAAGCTCATCATTTTTCTCTAAAAATAATTGTGTAATACACTAGCTGAGAGGAAGTTAGTGTGAAAGAGCTCAGAAATCTTATGAGGAAGGTACTCAAGAAGATAAGAAGTTCTGAGCCTTAGATACAGTTGGATGAAACTTCTGTATTGGTATAGCTCACCTTGTAAAGGCTAATTGGAGGGTACTTCAGTTAAGGCAATTGCAAAAGGTTTACTCTTCACCAGAAGAAGAGTTCTTAATAAATTAAATCTTGGACAGGAGTTTCCAAGGACTGGATTAGGCAGAGGCTAAACTAGGATAAAATTGCTGTTTGTAAATTTCTTTACTCTGCATTATTTTGTGTTCATTTCTACTCATACTTGAATTAGCAAAGTCTAAAAAGGGGACTCTGAATAAAATATTTTTACTCAGAAGTTATGTCAGAAGATACACACAGCTATCTTCTGAAACAGAATTCGAACTCGAAAAAGAGTCATTTACCCCCCCCCCTCTAACCTATTTTACACCCTACTAGGTCCAACAATTGGTATCAAAGCTAGACTCAAAGTAAAACAAATTTAACAAGTTTAGAGTAAACGATTAACATGGGTGAAAATAGCTTAAAGCATCTGCCTGGTAACATGACCACACAGATTCTCCCAGAAGGGCTATCTGTGTCCAGACCCTCATTGTTCTTTGGACAGAATTACACATTCTGAAAAAATAGAATGAAAAATTTCATACAGTCTCAAGACATGTATTCTTAGTTTGCTATAACCAATGGGCCATACATTCCTACATCAACTGTAGATGGGGTTGTCTTTCCCAAACCTGAAAGCGAATATAATTATTCTGATAAGAAGAAACTGCAAAGTAATGCAACAACTATTAACTTTCTACATTGTGCTTTAGATGCTGCAGAATATAACAAAATTTCAGGATACGAGAGTGCCAGGGAAATCTGGAAGAAGCTGGAAATGACCTATGAAGGAACTGATGAGGTCAAGGAATCCAAGATTAATCAAAACCTTAGTCTCTATGAACTGTTTGAGATGGAAGAGAATGAATATATCTCCAGCATGAATGCTAGATTCACAAAAATCATCAATGAACTAAAATGGCTAGGAAAAGAATTCTGAAAAGAAAAACAAGGGAAGAAAATCCTTAGAAGCCTGACTGAGAAATGGCAGACTAAAAAGACTGCTATAGAAGAAGCTCAAGATCTCACCACCTATAGGTATGATGAGCTTATTGGTTCTTTAACCACTCATGAGATTTCTATGTAGAGCTTTCAAAAGAAAGAGAAAGTAAAGACTGAAGCAAAGAAGGCAATAATCTTGAGAGCGGAAGCTGTTGATGATAGCTCCTCAAAGGATGATGAGGAAATGGCGATGCTGGCCAAAAAGTTCAAAAAGTTCATGAATAAGAACTCAAGGACTCCTCAAAAATTCAAAAGAAAGGAAGCTTTCCTCAGAAGTCAGACCTCTAGAAAAATGATTTCTTAAAGAGCAAATTCAGAGGATCTAAAGAGAAAGCTCAATGGTGAGAATAAAAAACCCATAACTTGTTTTGAATGTCACCAAGAAGGACACATCAAGTCCAGCTATCCGAAGCTCCGAAAGGATAAAGGAAAGAAGGCCATAGTGGCAACATGGAGCGATAGTGAGAATGAAAGCACCGCAAAATCTTCAGAGAATGAAGAGATTGCACAAATATGCTTCATGGTTGTAGACGACATGCATCCAACAATGGAATCATGGCACAACAGCATAGAAAGAGTTTCATCCTCAAATCACTCCTCAAAAGGGAAATCTCAGGAAAACGATGAGGTAAACTCTAAGTTTAATATTCCTAATGAAATTATGCAAGCACTTGCGTAGATTTATAAGCAGGTTAAGAAGAACAAGAAGCATATGAAACTTCTGGAAGAAGATTTTGAAGACTTCTGTATCCATGATAGAGCAAGAGATAACACTGCTAAAGCAATCTATAAGAGGCAAGGAGAGCTTGAAGCTGAGGTTGAGAAGCTCAAGTAGGAATTAGTGTTGGTAGGAGTAAATACAACTAACCTCAGCAGAAGAGTAATGATGGTTGAAGGTCATCTATCAGGAAAGATAACCTTACCTGGTAAAGTGGATCCTCAAAAGAAAGAGCATCCTCAAAAGAAAGATCATCCTCAGGAGAAGAAGCATCCTTAGGAGCTAAGCATCCCTCAGAAGAAGAATCCTTCTCAAAGGATGTATCATGGTCAAGCCTCTGTCTCCAAGCAAAGAAGTTATAAGGAGTATGGATATAAGTATGGCGAGAGCAATCATAAAAAAGGAGGCTACCAAAAGATGACTCAAAGAAATCCTCCTACCAGAAAAAGAATAATACCCCAGAGGCAACCAATTCAAGAACCATTTGATCTCTGTCCATCTCCCAAAACCCTGCAGAGAGAAATGGCAAGAGAAGCAGCAAAGACCTTTCGTAATTTTTGTGGAAAGAAAAATCACATAACTGCTATGTGTAGATTTAAAAATGGCTTTTATGATTCTTATGCCTAGCCTGATATAATTTGTGATGCACCCGAATCTAAGGGAAACTGGGTTCAAAGATTCTAACCATCTACTTTTATAGGTAAGTCTTAGGTCCACAGAAGGTCAACAAATTTTGTATGTAGATAGTGGATGCTTAAGACATCTGATCGGAGATGAGAAATCATTCATCTCATTAGAACGCAAGAGATATAGAAATGTAAGCTTTGGAGATAACAAGAAGGGAAAGATCATTGGTAAAGGAACCATTGGATCTGAAATCAAGATTGAAGAAGTCTCTCTTGTTGATGGACTGAAGTTCAATCTTCTGAGTGTTGCTCAATTGTGTGATCAAGGAAGGAAAGTCATCTTTGACTCAAGAGGATGCTTCATCATTGACTGTAAGTCAAATCAAACTCTTATTTATGCTCCCAGAGTCAATAATGTATTCATAATCAACTTAAATGACAAGTCTAAGAAGGATATATGCTTAATGTATAAAGAAGAAGAGTCATTACTATGGCATAGAAGATTGGGACATGCTAACATGAATCTTCTGACCAAACTAGTCAAACAGAAACTTGTTGAGGGTTTGCCGAGTTTAAACTTTGAAAAGGATCATCTATGTAATGCATGTCAATATAGAAAGCAATTTAAAAAGAGCTTCAAATCTAAATGTGAGTTTTCCATAAAAAGAGTACTAGAGCTTGTTCACATTGATCTTTTTAGCCCTGTTCTATCTATGAGCCTTATATGTTTAGTGGATGAGTATATGACTGGTAAAAAATTAAAAAAAGACTACAGTTTTCGATGATTACATGGATTTAGATTTGGAGCAAGGTGGATTTGGAGATGATGAGGATTTGGATAAAGTAGAAACTGATACACCAAATGTTAACAAGAGAAATGGGGCTGGAGGAGTTAGAAGCACTAGGAAATCTAGGGCTAATCAACAACCTTCAAGTTCAATATTTTTAGAATTGGAAGATATAGAAACTGAAGATGATGATTCATATGGTGAAAGCATTGACGAAGAATTGGATGCTCATGAGGCTTATGATTATGAAAGCTTAAGTGATGAAGATATATGATTTGTAGCTGTGGTCCTGCTACCAAATTTGCTATGTTTTGGGGATTAATCATAATAGTCAAGGTGTCGAGGCGCACTCAAGGCGCAAACCCGAGCCTTTAGCCTATGCGCTAAAAAGGCGCACCATATAAAATTCAACAAAAAAAATTATAGGTATTGAAATTCATAAAATGTGACTACTTTAAGGCACTAAAAAGGGGCACTATAATAAAAAAAGGTATGAGAAAATATGAATAAATTACTCAAACAAATAAGTTACTCAAATAAAAGAAATTCGGAAGCCATTCTCAAATCAATCACTCAAACAATTCTTTGAATCAAATTACTGAAATCAGAATCACTCAAAACTAAATAAAGAAGCAGAATCACTCAAAACTAATTAAGAATCAAATTCACTCAAAATTAATTAAGAATCAGAGTCACTCAAAAGTCAAAACTAAATAAAGAATCAGAATCAGTCAAAACTAAATAAAGAATCAGAATCACTCAAAACTACATAAAGAATCAAATTCAATAGTCGACACTAATTAAGAATCAGAATCACTCAAAATTAATTAAGAAATCAAAATCATTCACCAAAACTTCTAATCGTCGATGGTGAGAGAATCTCAGGCCAACAACGATAGAATTTTAGGCCAGAATTTCAAGCATCTAGAATATGATTTTCTTTGGATGTTTGACTTGAAAAACAAGCATCATTTTGGCATTCCACTAGCTATAACATATCAAACAAACTATGAAACCCTTGGTGCACCAATGAAAGGATGTAAATAGTACAAAAGAATAGAACAAGTTCTACAAAAACACAAGTAATTTTCTTGATATAATTGTAAGTTGGCGTACATTGGTACAACATATGCAATGAAAAAGGACACATAATTATATTTAATCCAATAGTGGCTGCTGAATCTAAAGCTCCTATTACAACAAATTGATATTTAGTTTCACTATGTATATCACCTTCATTTTATGAAGAAAAATTAAGTGTACACCAAGTATCATGTATACATTAGCAAGGCAAGAAGCCAATATTCCACTCTTTGAATCAGCATGGTTGTCCGCTGTTTGTAGTGATGCCTTAGTATGCTCCAAGGATAGAGAATTTTCGAAATTTGACCACTTTGATACATGAAAATGCAAAATCCTAGATGTAGAATCAATTTGAAAAAGGGGAATCCATTGAAGACAGAATTGCCAGAACGACGAAAAAGAAATTATGGTACATGTATACATTACCTACGGTTCTGAACTCTAAACTACTCTGCTTTTGTGTATTATGATACATGTATACTTTAGGGTTTTACTAAGTGTGACCCATCCAAAAGATTAAAATACCCCCGAAGGGAATTTTTTTTTTCACCCTTGACTGGAAATTAATATCCTGCCACAGCTTGTGTGGCCGACCAGTAGAAAATTTTGGTCAAGCCATGGCTTAGCCGGAAATAAAATTCGGCCGGTCCATGGCTTGGCCGAATTTTTTGCCGGTCAAAATTTCCGGCCAAGTAAAAATTTTTAATTTTTAATTTTTTTAACTGCAAATATAAAATTTGACATTGGAAATATATTTCTTGACCAATTAATTCCATTAACACAATAATTATAAAATTCATATTATTAAAAGATAAGTACAAATTTATTTACATAATTGTTGTCACTGTTATAGCCTCTCAGTATGCAAATATTCCCACCCAATCACATTATTTTTACGATGTTGAAACCACGTAGAAATAAGGAGGAAGTGGACAATCTTCTTGTAAATTCAATCTGAAAAAGTGTTTCAAGATTGACCTAGTATGAGCAATACAGATTTAGGCACACGGATCGTTCCCGTTTGATGTCGTATACAAAGGTAAAATGGTGAAATAAGAATGTGTAATAATGGGAACAATTGAGTAACCAACATAAATAACCGCAACATTATATACTATTGCAATAGTGAATAAGTCCTCAATTACATGCATCCACTACCTGTCATTTTGAGTCCATGAACCCCCCCCCCTCGCCCAACTGATACGCTCAATGGCTACATCGATTTCATTAAAGTAGATTATTTCGTAAATTTGACATTTGGCAATTAGCTCATTATTGAGATTGTTTCGGACATACTAATAGGCTTCACCGTTGTTGTAAATGTAGGATGCAACAATTCAGAAATCACAATTTCCATTTGATCGTACATTAACCACACCTATAATGAATGGATGAACAATTATTTGAATGTATTCCATGAAGTCAGAAAACTGGGAACTCCACCTGAACCAGTGAAACAAAACAAATAAGTTGTAAATGATAAAATATGAAAAAAAAATTTATTATTCAAATCATCGAATTAACGAGTTCATACCATAAGTTGATGCATTGTTTATTGAAGGAAATGAATCAATCCCAACTAAACTATTACGACGAGTGGAACTGTTGGAACGTCCACGACCCCTTGAGTTATACTTGTTAGACATAATGTATTCCCTAGAGGCAATTAGGGTGATATACCTTAGCTATAATGTATAAACAATTTTGGATTATTATTAATAATAATTAAGGCATCTTTGTTATTTATCAGTGCTTTTATTTATGTATCTCATTGGTATCATATATGTATAATATTATGTATATGAGCATTGATAAGATAAAGTCCATGACTACTTCATAGAGTAAAAGTGCAAGGACATAGTGGGAGCTATATGGTGTGAGAACTGCACATACGTATTACTATGGATAGTCAAAATATCCCTAGTCATAATTTCATTGAGACTGGACATCAATGAAGCTAACAAACTACCATGTGTAGGCTTACTCCTTGGATTAGATCCAAGTAGCCAATGTCACGAGCTGAAGGTGGTACCTTGAGTTAACACATGAATGTATTCAGGTAATATATTGGAGATCGCTATAAGACAGACACTTGAAAATAACTATATCCATGTGTTGGTGTCATGTCTTATTGCAGAAGCAGTACAAGTATCCTCAGACCTGAGATACTGGTTACCATGTGTAGGAGTTACTATACTTTGGGTCAAACTTATTCATGCACTGGCAATCAGGATGATACGAGTAATTACGGATACAGTGATGATTATATGTTGGGTAGCCGAGTGGTCAAGATGGGATCCATCGCTCCTGAAATAATGATATAATGGGAGATGTAACTTAGGGCCCCTTGTTGAAGAGACAAACTCATAAACCTCTGACTAGAGTATAAGATTGATTGAACGAGTTACTAGTCAATCTTAATACATTATAGTGAGTGGTGTTCTTCGTGAACAAGTCTAATTTCAAGAGGTAAGCTTCTCGTTTGCATGTCAGGCGTTTGATTTTTGCTGCTCTTCGATTCTTAGTTTATCTGTGCATCAATTTCACTATTGTTCATCTACTTGATCTGCTAATTTTTTTCTTCAGTCTAGTCGAAATTTTTCTAACTTTTGTTTTAATCGCCTATAGTATTAATGGCTTTTTATAACAAACTCGGTATTCTAGTGAGGCAGAGCATTTCACAGAGCGAATTTATGTTGAATTCAATTCGGTGCATGTCGTCTAACAAGCTCTTCGTTGGACTACAGCTATTACATGAGCTAACACTTAATCCAAGCTCAACAAACTGGATGGTACTTAACCTGATGGAATGAGTATATTGTATTGGTTACTACTGCAGAACTGGATTAAGTCACAAGTACGTGAAGTTTCGAGTATTGGGGATCATACGCCTTTGCTAGAAAGCCCATTTGATCGTCTAGAGTTATCAAATTCCATATCAGCCTGGAACACTGAGCCTAAAGGTTCCTGGATGGGAAGCCAAGTTTAGGATAACCTCTATCGGCTCTATACTTCAGGATCCTATGAGGTCACACACTTTGGGTCTTACCGGACTGAGTAAAGAACCTATAAACTAGGTCTATGCCGAGAATATTGAGAATGTCAAAATCGTCAGATTAATTATTAATTGCTTACACCAAAATAAATAATTAAAGGGAATAAAAGAGAAAATAGGGAAAATTACATGGAGCAGAGCAAGGGAATTTTTCCTGTTGCGAGTGGGCCCTAAACAAACAAGCGATATTTGGAGTGGGGCCTGCGTGGCTACCCTACGAGTTGAAAAGCTCGTAGGCAGCTAGCATACGGATTAAGCCCGTGCGCTAGCTGATTACAAGCCCGTAAGCCCATGCTTGCGGCACAAGGCAAGCCCGGGCAGGCTTATGGAGGTAGGCGCGGGTTAGCCCGCCTGTCCAAGCGACCCACGCGGCTAACCCGCATGTGGAATGGGAATATTCCCATCCCATATTATTTTTTAGGAGGAGTTTATAGCTCCCCCTCTCCCTATAAATAGGCCTCCTCTTCTCTCATTATTCCACACTTTAGCTCAACCTTTCTCTCTGAGTTCAACATCTCTTTCTTCGTAAGTTGTGCGAGATCCTCCATGAGTTTCTCCGAGCAACAAAGAATTCTTTAGAAGGCTCTTTCTATTTTAAAGTGATCTTTCTCAATTTATATTTTTCGGGTTGGTCTTCAAGCGGTCTAGCAGCTGCTGTCTACTAACGATTTCTACCTCAACAAGGTTTTTGTCAGTGAAGATCCGTATGGATCAATCATAGAGGTTGTCTTGGTTTGGAGGCTTGTACTAATAGAGTTCTACTAAATTACTCTAAGGGAACACCACATCCAAATCAAAGAGAGAAGCACGCATCAAATGGTAATGCTCTAAACTTATATGCTAGGGTTTCTTTTATAAGTTTTATAAATCTATTGGCATTTATGGAACGTTTCAACTTAAATTATATCAATCATGGCATACTTAGGAGATCATTTTAGGTTAACTTTAAGGTATGAAATTTCCCCTTGCAACGTTGCATGTTCAATTACTATATTGGTTAACTAGAAATGCTCCCAATCACATTTTTCACATCGGGTTGACCTATTCCCTTTTGGTCTTCCCCTTACATTTTCGTTCACCTCGGGTTCAACATAATCAGCATATTCAAGGTGAAGTTGTTCTTCCAGCACACTTGCCATTTTCTCCAGAATAATAGGATGATATGTGTTTACCATGTTGACGACATTTGCAAGATGTCGGTAGCCTTTGACGGATACCCTGAAAAATCATCTTCTAATTGATCCACCCTTGCTTCATTAACCATAAGCCTTTTCCAAAAAGGGTGGATTCGTTTAGTAGAGATATATGCTCTTGCTTGTACTGCAGCAGAAAACTCACATGCACATGGTAGACTATGAGTTGTCTACAAAGCGCAATAACAGTATTCACGTACATCGGCTCCCCATTTAACATCAGTTGGTATTCATCAAAAAGCCTTTTTTGGGTATGATGAGAAACATAAAATGATAACAACAGAAAAGGAAATCTTAATGTGAACTCACATCGTTTTGTTCTTGACCGTTCAAGTTCAACCCTAAAAATGAACAAATAGTAACATAATAAGTAAACTACTAACAAATTTCGAAATACTCATAAAAATAGTAAATGTACTTATTTTATGTTTATTTCTTATGATTGAATCTGTCTATCGACCTTCATCCACACAGTATTTAGGACTCCAGTTGATGTATGCAGCCAATCCTTTAGCGGTGTATGTTCACTCTCCAACCTACAATTTTACGTATTCCCCAGGTGTAAAACTATTTTCATCTATGCAGGAATGAACTTTTCTTTATAAATAAGCCATGTATCCATGAGATATGATATCAAGTTAGGTCATCTCCTATGCCACGAATCTATCAGAGTTGCAAGATTGTCATTGTATTCTTCCACTATTTGTGATTTAGAAACTTTCTTCCATTTCCTACTAGCCATCCTTTGGGCCTCATCCCTACTTCCAACCACCCTGGTAATCCTGTTTTCAACGTCCTTGTGAATATGCCAGTCACAAAGGATATGTGCAGTGTTTGGAAATAGTTCTTCTATAGGTTTGACGAGACCTAACTCCCAATCTGTAACAATTACAGTAGGGTGAACATCATCTCCAAACATCCACCGCAATTTATTAAGCACCCATGAGTGACTGTTTGTCGCCTCATCTTTCACTAGTGCCCACACAATCAGAAAGTTATTGGGGTCAAGAGTTACCCCCACAAATTCTATCATAGGCATCTTGTATCTGTTTGTTTTGTAGGTAGAATTGATGCCAACGTAGTAAGGAAATGTCTGTAACAAATTCATCGAGGGTGGATGCGCCATGAACACATGAGTGAGAGCTCTCGTTTCTGGATCAACATCATGCCAATGCAAGTACTTGCTTTTTTGTGCCATATGGAAAAACCGATCGATGATGTCTCGACCTTCAAATACCTTTTTGTGCAACTTCATTTTTAAGTTATACACTTGGCGCATGTTAAATTTCTCGTTGGGAAATTTATCTTTGAGGCCTGCTATGATCGTTCTAGGCTTTGCTTTTTGCTTGACTCATTTCTGCAATGGTTATCTTTGATTCCTAGCTCATTGGGTTATGTTCTGTATGAGCAGCATCGTAGTGGTTCATTACATGGTTGTGCATACCATAGTATCCACTTCGACTATAATTTACCACTTGGAAGGTACTCTCCTCCAGTTTTATTTAAAAAGGGAATCGCATTTTTTGGTTTTTATGAATATCTGTTGGGCAACTGGTAAGTTTTTATCTTTGCCTTTATACATCTGACCATGAGTACATTTGAGGAGTCTTTTCTTGGTTTACTTCAAAGATGATATAACGAGTTGGAATCCAAATCCCTTCGAAATACTCCTAGCCCATTCAATTGCATCTTTTGGTGTTTGAAATTATGTATGTGTGATGAAGTGGCTACTGTAATCAATGCCATCACCATCGTCTAATGGGGAAACATACGCCATAGGAAGAGAGTATGATAAGACGAAGAGAATTTCGGGAAGTTTTGTGAATTAAAGAGAATTTTAGAATGAAAAAGAATTTGGGAATAATGAATTTGTTGTAATAAGCAGATTAGTGTAAAGTGAGAGAAGAGAAACATATGGCATTATATATAGCAGTTGGGAACACTAAAAAATATAGCTGTTGGGAATAGTAAAAAATTATAGTTGTTGGGAGAAATAATGATGCTGAAAAATAATCGGGATGATTTGACAACAGTCTGAGTTGGGAAAAGATCAGTAAACTTCAGTAATAATGACTGTGACATGGGAAAAAATAAGAAAATGCAATACCGAATTTAAAAAAATACAGCTATTGGGAGAAATAATGATGCTGAAAAATAATCGGGATTATTTAACAACACTCTGAGTTGGGAAAAGAACAGTAAACTTCAATAATAATAACTCTACCAAGAGAAAAAACAAGAAAATGCAATACCGAATTTTAAAAAATACAGCTATTGGGAGAAATAATGATGCTGAAAAATAATCAGGACGATTTGACAACACTCTGAGTTGGGAAAAGAATAGTAAACTTCAGTATTGACTCTGACATAGGAAAAAACTAGAAAATGCAGTACTGAATTTAAAAAATATAGCTGTCTGGAGAAATAATGATGCTGAAAAATAATCGAGATAATTTGACAACACTCTGAGTTGGGAAAAGAACAATAAACTTCAGTAATAATAACTCTGACATTAGAAAAAAACAGGAAAATGCAGATAAATATTAACAGCAATAAAATAAATAGTCATTGGTAACAATAATAATCGAATAAAAGGAACAATTAAAATTCAGTATCGGAGTGTTAAAAAAGAAAAGTAAAATTCAATAACAATGGTTCACAAATTGTCTAAAATAAGATATACATAATGAATCACTATGATTTATTTCATTCCCTCAGTAATGCTTCGAATTGTGTTATCATTTCATTATGCTCTGGATATCCATTTGCACCTATTATTGTAATCGAGTTCCTATATCCATCTGCAAATCGGTTCACCCACTATAAAAACATTTATAACAAAAAACAATTATTATGTAACTATAAACAAATTAAATAACTTGTAAATGAATAAAATTACTTATGTAATCACTGTTAGATCGAGGTTGTGTAACATCATCCCTCTCCATGTTGATCAGGTAAGGATGTGAATGCTGCTCATACCTCCTAAGGTAGTCAAGAGTAGATGCATGGGGATCTTGATTAGCAACCTGAAAATGTGCAACGAACATACAAACCAGGATCGGAAAAACACCCCACGTATCCTTTGCCACGCATAATGGATGCTCGATCTTGTACGAAACATTGTTCCAAGGTCTGCATGCTTTCTATGGTGTCAAGATAGGCATCGAGGTAATCTGCACATATCCTAATTGTCTTAGCACCCTCCAAGGCATGTATGACTCAATAATGTCATGATATTGCTTGACTAGTATTAGGAGCATACGGAAGCCACCTCACCTGCATGATTACAATCATAATGAGAATAAAATCAACAATCTGAAACACATTAAAAGCTAAAAAAAATTTGTTTGTACCTCTATTGCAGTCATTTGATCAATGAGCATACGCAAAGCATCCAAACAGATATTCTTGCCTCTACACAGGGTGCCCATGAAATCGCCTCAGCTTATCCTCCCCGAATAGGATAACGTGTAAAAGGTTGAAAATAAGGAAAATACTCATATATCTAAGCCTAGAAGAGAGTCAAACATCCGCTAATTTGTCTGCAATCACCTCGACTAGCCGTTTCAAGCTGGTGATACAAGTATGCTAATGTAGCTGCACTCCATGCATATTCACTTACACTGTTCAACTCATCTTTCACCTTTAAAGCACAAGATGGTCGGATACGGTTACCACTCTTATCTACAAACAAGGTCCCTACGAACATCAACCACATCCAGCCTGCCATCTTAGCATGGGGTGGTCGCTAGAACTCACGACATCTCTACGCTACAATCTTAGCAAGAATAGCATCGTGCAACCATATTTCCTTCACCGTATCTTCCCCAACCGCAAGCATCTCCATCACTACATTCTTAATGTGATTAGTTCCACCATCCTCCTCGACTATCAATCCATCAATAGAATTGCCTAAAATATAATGCACATCATGCATCATAATAGTTATCTCTCCAAAAGGCAAGTGGAATGAATTTGTATCTGGCTGCCATCACTCATCAAATGCAGAAATCAAATCTGCATTAATGTGATCATACATAGTAGAGGGTAAGTGGCTCACCCTAGTCCTCTCGAGAATCTGCTTTCCTCTCCCATCCATCATCTCAAACCAAGCTCTGAGTTCTTTCAACCATGACAGTCTGTTATGACACTTCAAATGTTCCCTCTTATTACCCTTCCAAATCTCAGAACCGATATGACCCAAAAAACTTGAGATCGTGTCAGCAACATACGGGCCACTAGGAATAGGCTCGATAACTATCCACTTCCTCACATGCTCCCTACTACTCGAAGAACTTTTTGTACCGAATTTTTCATCATGCTTTCTTCTAACCATATGAGTCTCATCTAGAACATCATCGTAATCATCCCCTGCCTCTGCATCTGACATATCTTCATATAACTCATAATCACCAGCTTGAAAGATAAGTGGATCTACTCCAACGGGACTGTGTGGTGTAGCAAAATTCGAACCTACTCCTGAAGCTGACATGGCAGGGGCAGTCTTCGCAACATCCTTTGTCGTTGCCCGCTGCCACTGTCGCCTCATAAATGCATTAAGACCGAGAGCAGCTACACGCCGTGGGTCCAAACCGATCGCATTCTATATTCAATATACAAATATTCAGTAAACAAATATTCAAAACTATTATAACACGGTTCAAAAAAAATAATATGTTATAAAATTTTTAAAACAAATATTCAATAAACTAAATATTCAGTAAACAAATATTCAATAAACTAAATATTCAGCATACAAATATTCAATAAACTAAATATTAAGTAAATATTCAATAAACTAAATATTTTTTCTACCAAATTTTTTTTGTATTAAAAAATAATATGTTATGTAATTTTTAAAATAAGTAAATGTACTTTAAAGAAAATTTAAAAAAATTTAACAAATTTTGGTCGAAATACGATTATTCCAGCCAGCCTTATGTTCGGTTGGAATCCGTTTCCGGCCAACCATAAGGCTGGCCAGAATTTAAATCCGGCGAACCACATGGCTGGCCGGAATTCAATTCCAGCCAACCACATGGCTGGCCGAAATTCAATATCATGGCTGGCCGGAATTTTTTTCCAGTCGGAACACTACATCGAAAAACAAACCCAATTTCGTTTTCGGTGAAATAACCCATAAACAGGTTCGTTTTGGCCAGAAACGAACAGATCTATTCGTTTTGGCCTGAAACGAATAGATGTGTTTGTTTCTGGCCAAAACGAACCCGTTTTGGTTCGTTTTCCAACCAGAAACGAACCAAAACTGATTTGTTTCCGCCGCCGGGAAAAAACCATTTTTGGTTCATTTCCGTCGGAAATGAACCAAAAGTTCGTTTCTACCGGAAATGAAGCGATTGAGCCGTTTCCGGTTCGTTTCCACCGAAAATGAACACTAGCAACTGTTTCCAGCGCCGGAAACAGGCTGCCATCTTTTCCGGCCAGTTTCTTGGTCTGAAAATTTTTTTCTACCGGTAGAAATATGGAATTCGATTCAGAAAAAAAAACCTTTCCCGATGCTTTTCCTTTCCCCTACCGTTAGTCGATGTCGCTGAAAAAATTTTTTGGATAGTTGAAAAGTATAAAGTGAAAGTGTTTATTGTAGAATGAAGAGAATAAAGGCAAAAGGATGTGTTTATGTAGGAAAAGGGTTGAAGGGTAAAAGTGGAAAAAGTTGGAAAAAATTTGGGCGACACGAAGTAAAAACGGGCGACGCACAACGATTCAAATACATTATCTTTCTTGGTACACATTTTTTGAGAAATTCCTATGTTATCTCAAAATACCGAATTTTCCCAAAAATGTGTTCAAAAAATTTCTTAACAGGGTATATACACTTCAATGCCTAAAACACAAACAAAATTGCAATTTTCATATCAGAGAACACAAAATCAAGGAATTGAAAATTTTAATAGTGCAAGGATATACAAATCAACTAACAAAATTGGTAAAGTTGTAGATCAAAGATATGAATCAAGAAAAGCTAATAACGGTATTCAATAACAATGGCATGCAATAAATCTCAACAGAAACTAACATAGAAGAAACTTAGAAACCCTAGAAAATAGTCAATGAGATGAAAGGGAAATGATAATAACTTGAAATCGGGATATTATAGATGGTAGTCGGTGGTAAATTTCAGGTGACGGCGGTCGGCTGCAGATTTCAGGTGACGCCGGTCGATGTGGGATTTCAGGTAATGCTAAGAAGAATTCTTGCAGGTATACACTAGGCCTAGATTTGCTGTTGGCGGGAGATTTCAGTTGATGACAGTGAGCGACAAATTTCAGATGATACTGAGAAGAATTCTTGAGAAATCTTGCAGCTTTTGGGAAATCAACAAAAAATAATTAGAATGAATTAAATTTGAGTGGAGTTTCCAAACAGGCCTAAACATTTTAGGAATTACGATTCACTGTTTAGTTTTAGGCTCCGTTTGTTTACAAGAAAATATTGTGCAGAAAAATTTTTTTCTAATTTTCCAGTGTTTGTTTACCATGGGAAATAAGTCAAAGGAAAATAATTTGAAAGTCAAAATGAAAATGTAGTGGAAATAAGGAAAATGTTCTCATAAAAAAGAGGGGAATATATTTTCCATTTCTTTATTACTCGACATCCTCCACTATTACCACCATCACTTTCACCACTACCACCACCCCACTTTTGTTACCACCACCACCTCCACCTCCATCTTGTCACCACCACCTCCATCACATTCTTGCTACCACCACGCCATCACTATTATTACCACCACTTCTTCCACGCCTCATCCTCCATCCCACTCTCGCTATCACCGGCACCACTTCCTCCACCCTTCTCTCGCTACCACCACAACCACCTCGTTACCGCTACCACCACCAACACCTCCTCCACCCCGCTCTCGCTAGCACCACCACCTCCTCCACCCCGCACTCACTAGCACCACCACCACCACCTCC
>CATIWQ010358604.1:0-14275 GCA_949673415.1 Euphorbia schlechtendalii
TATACCGGTAGAATACCAGTTAGACATTAAAACTTGCTAAAATGCAAAATACCAGTAGTATACCAGTTGGACATTAAACTCGTTAAAATGCAGAATACCAGCAGTTTACTAGCAGTATATTAGAATTTCAGAAACAAATTAGAGTATACCTTCAACAATTGTAGATACTTTATCACACTTTGTTATACATGTGGATAATTGTTCATTAATGTGCTTTGTGATTTGTAGGAGAGGAAAAAATGCAGGAATGTCACTGTTGATTTCCATGGCAGAATCTCCATCTGTAATTTGAAATTCTAACTTCAAATCTTCAGTGTCTTCATTTATTTTCAGGCTTTCACGTGGAAACTTTTTAAATTCAGAAAAACTATAAGTTTACGAAATTAAGATGCCAACAACTTTTTAACCAATGAATTTCAAGTTTTCATTCCATGATCTGTAGCAATAGGAAGTCGATCCATTATCTAGGTTTTAGAAATCAAAATCCAGTTCGGTTTCTACTCAATTATGTGCTTGTACTTCGAAATCAAATTATTTGAGATCAGAAACTCACTTGATTGTTGAAGATTTGATGAAATCGCGATTTGATCTTGAAGAAATCTAAATCTGCTGCACTTTTTGTTTGAGAGAAAATTGAGAATTTGAGGAAGAAGTTACGAGGCTTTGTTGATCGCGTGTTGTTTTTGGAGTGATTCGGTTCTTATATAGGACGTATTAATTGTAAAGAAGAAGTTTAATATTGGTATGGAATGGTAATTTTGTATTAGAACGTAAACTCTGTAATTTTGAAACTTTTTTAGAACAATTATAAAATTTGCTCTAAAAGTAAGGAAGTAGGAGGGAGAAAAGGCTTAAAATAGAGAGAAAGAACCAAACCACTACACCACCAATATTGACCATTCAAATTTCGAACTCGTGGAAATGAAGCGTTCGAAACAAATAAAAAACCATACAATGATCGCAACAACATAATGAAAATATTAAAAACTACTATATGATTTGAACAGAAAAAAAAGTGGTTGAATAAGTTATAAAACTGCAAACACAATAATGATAGCATGGAGGAAAGGCAAGTAATGTTGGAAGAGAAGCCCAAATCCACTCAAATAGACAACTCATATAACTAAAAAACAACTAAAGTCTCTGTAACTCTAGCCCACTAGTTCCTCCATGCCTTCCATAACTAAAGTTTTCATCTTTTTCCAGTATAGTTAATGGGTCCATGCTAAAATGCGCCAGCTTCTCTTCTCTGCTTTGGATCCTTCCGCCTCGGCTTTCGAGCTGGCCCTCTTCTTTCTAAGGTAAAGATAACTTTTTATATCTTACATTTTCAATATGAGCAAGCTTTACATTAGTTTAATGGTTACTTCACTTACTTGTTTCCTATCCTAGTCAATAAAAAAGGATTTAAAGAAAAAAATAAAGGAAGAAAAAGAAGAAAGACACTGGTTCAGTTCAGAATTGTTTTTTTTATTTTCTATTCAAAACGAAAATAAAGAAACAAGTGAACATTTCTGGTATTCTTCTCTGTCTGCCTCTTTGTCTCTATCTCTGTCTTCCATTTTCTTTGCCAGTACCATTTTAAATTCATTTTTAAGCAATTTAAACCCTTTTTTTCAGTTTTCTTACATTTATCTTTGTTCATGTCTCTGGATTGCAGCTTTGTTTGCTGGTGAGCTATGGGAAGTTTCAAGCTTTGTTCTCTTTTTAAGTGGCTCTACCCTTTAGCTTCCAGGGCAGAGAATTAGCTACAGTTGGAGTCTATGCTGTGTAAGGATTATGATCTAAAGGTGGGAACTTTCTTCTTTGGGTATATATGTGAAGAAAATCCCATCAATTTGGAGATATCTCCTATCTGCTTGCAACTTTGTAAGTGTTTTTATGATCTTAATTGAAGGGCTATTAATGCTACTTTCAACGGTTTAACTTTAATGATTTACTAAACTTATCATAGTCACTTGTATATTTCTATATCTCAGAATATGTCAATGCTATGAGTAATTGCAGATTATTTGAAGTGAATATTTTTTAGTCATTTAGGGTTTTTATCCTCTGTATTCATTCAATTGAGCTACCACCATGAGGAGTAAATTGCCATTGATGTACACTCTTCAATGTTATGTTGGTATTTCTGGTATAGGAAGCTAAGGAATTGCAACAACTTCCAGGATTTTCTTTGCTTTGTAGCATCTGACTGAACTGAAGAAATGGGTTGTGTGGCATCAAAGACCCATAAGGAAGAGAGAGTGCAAATTTGCAAGGAGAGAAAGAGGCTAATGAAGCAACTGGTGGTTTTTCGAGGAGATTTCGCAGATGCCCAATTGGCTTATCTGAGAGCACTGAAGAATACCGGTGTAACCCTTAGACAATTTACTGAATCGGAATCACTAGAGGTTGAAAACACTTGTTACCCTTCCCCTCCGCTTCCTCTGCCCCCTTCCCCTCCACCACCACCTCCTTTTAGTCCTGATCTTCGGAAATCCACCGATAACCAGAAAGAAGAAAGCAATCAGGACGAAATCACAGTTCTCGATAAAGGTGATTTCCATTGGGATAGCTGGGATTCTGTTGAGTCTTCTTCTACTCCTCGAAGGGGGAAAGGCGAAATGATTGCAGCAGCTTTAGAGGAGGAAAATTGGGCAGAGACTAAGACAGAATTTGAGGAAGAAGACCATGAAGATGAGAATACTGGGAATAATATTTCCATTCCATTCCCTCGAATTCAGCAGCAACAGCAACCGTTGAAATTGGTTGACGATGACTCATCGGTGACGAGCTGGGCAACTAAGGACACTGCAGATGGTGCAATGGTGCAGTGGAGAAACAAGAAAACATTGGAGGGTATCGTTAAGGAGTTAGATGATTATTTTCTTAGAGCATCGGCCGGTGGGAAGGATATAGTCGTTCTTATGGACATTTCCAAACAAGACACTTCCTTGTCACTGAATTTCAAAGAAAATAAAAGTAATTACTGGCCTTTTCTATTGAATAAGTTACGAACATTCGATGTGCTTTTATTATATAAATTTGCATAGTGTTCTTATGTTGGCAACTATATGGAATACTTGGTTACACTGTTTTTGGAAGCTTAATAACATTGCTCTTCAGGAAAGAGGAGTAATTCTGCAAAGGTATTCAGTGCTTTTTCATGGAGTTGGTCTTCAAAGTCTCTTCAGTATGCAAAAGATTCAAGTGAAGTTTATAATCCCACCGAACCGTGCAAGCCAGGAGCTCATTGCATCACACTTGACAAACTCTATGCCGCGGAGAAGAAACTTTACAAGGAAGTGAAAGTAAGTATTTTAGACCGTAAGTAATTTCTACAATTTGGTCAAGGTCAATATTTTAGACAATACTTTTTTGGTAGGCTAATGTACGTTTCATGTTATGCAGGAAGAAGAGATTACCAAATTAGAGCTCCAGAGGAAAACCATGCTGCTGCTAAAACAAGAAGAAGAAAATCATGAGTGGACCAAGACTGAGAAAACTCGAGCGAGTGTTGAGGATTTGGAGGCTGACCTTAGACGTCTGCAGCATGAAATTACTACGAGTTGTTCATGTATATTGGAACTCATTGATCTTGAGCTCTACCCTCAACTCATTGCATTAACTTCTGGGTAATTACTTGCTTTATTAACCGCTCTTACCTTATAGTAAGTAGCATTTGAATGCAGTAGCGGAGGACACGATAGATGCTTACAGCTTTAGACTATTACAAACTTGGTTACATTGACTGAAATTTGCATTTAACAACGTGTTGTGCCCCATGGAATAACAATGATTTTATCATATTCCCTAGTCAATTTCTGGCGGTTGAACTCCAGCATGATAACAGATCTATTGTGATACCATATTTAAAGGAGCATATGAATATTAATCAACTATGTCTGATTTGATTGCTTCGTTACAACTTTGACCATATTTTAATGAAATGGCATTTTATTTGATGTGCAGAAAAGACCTGCTTAATAGTAGGAAAAGGAAAACAGAACAAATTGAAGTTGGAAATTTGATCACTTTAGAATGTACTGAAGAAAATTAAGCCTAACTATTTGATTTAAGGCCAAAAATCCTTTTTTTCAAATTAAACTTTTTTGTTTCACTATAGGTACTAGTATTTGTCATTCTTTGTGTGAAACTAAACTTGTATTCTGTCAATTGTTGTGTGTTTTTTCCTTGCAAAGTTGAATTTTCCCAGCTATTTCATAAATTCTCTTATGATTTCTTTTTTAAACTGCTAAACTAGAAGCATACAATGCTTGTATGGGAGGACTTCATGTTTGCATGATATCAATTATTCCATGGTTAACCCAGTGAAATTCTTTTTCCGCTGATTTTTATCTTGAATTTTCAACATCCTTTCTTCACATGCAAGTTGATATTTGATGTCATCATTATTCTTTGTTTGCTTACTTTTACAGGCTGAAAAGTATGTGGAGAACGATGCATGAATGCCATCAATTCCAAAATCAAATATCTCAGCAGTTAAATCATGTGACAGACAATCAAAGCGCAGACTTAACTTCTGACTATCATCGGCAGGCCACAGCTCAGCTTGAAAATGAGGTAACCTCATGGTACCTTAGTTTCTGCAAGATCTTGGAGTCTCAACACGAATATGTAAGAACACTCAGCTGCTGGATCGAGCTCACTAGTTGCCTCGTAGATGATAATCAGCGCAATAACTGTTCGTCTGCAGTTCGTAGTCTGTGCAGAGAGTGGCAACTTGCCTTTGACAAATTACCTGATAAGGTACCAAAATTATATCCCAATTTTACTCTTTTTTTTTTGTGATTTTATAACCTTTTCTGAGTTATTTGTTCAGATTGCAGCAGAAGCTATCAAAAGCCTTGTGAATGCCATCAAAATGATAATGCTGCAGCAGGCAGAGGAATACAGCCTGCGTAAAAAATCCGAAAAACTCGAGAAAAGATTGCAAAAGGAATTATCCACTCTTTCTGAAATGGAGTTAAAGGTGGATTGGAGCTTTGCTTGTGGAGATGTGCAGTCAGATTTGAGCCCGAAACATCCATTGTCGGTTAAGCGAGCTAAAACTGAAGCCTTAAAAAAACGGGTGGAGAACGAGCAGACTAAATATCTGAATGCAGTTGAAGCTACCAGACTTCTGACTCTAAGTAACCTCAAAACTAACCTTCCTAATGTATTTCAGGCATTAGTTGGATTTTCGAATGCTTCTGCTCTGGCTTTTGAGGCTGTCCTCTGCCATGGTAAACCTGAAGTTGATTGCGATGCATCAGAATGTTCGACGAGTTAAGTTGAGAATTGTGATATGATTGTTCATAGTTGCAGTTATTACTGGGTTTTAAAAAGTTCAATTATACTTAACTGAATGAACTACTGCAAACTGCTTCAAATGTATTTTTCTCTCTGCCGTCTTGAGTACAGAGTGAGTCATTTTTCAACCAGCTAATGCCTTATTATTTGTTACAAGATCCAGTTTGTTATGGTTATGCATACAATTATGATTCAGTAGAGATATAGGTTTCTACAAGACCGAATTTTTTTAACTTCTGATATTTGATCAATGCTCCAAAACCTGAGCCGAACATTTGGTAAGTAATATGGAAGGCACAAAGTTAGTCAAAATAACATCCAGAAACTGAAGCAGAGGTTTCTGCAAAAGTAAATTGATACTTCCATTCTTTTATCAAAAGATTACAATATATACATGGTCAAATTACTTAACAGTCTCATCTTTGAACTTTCAGTATCCAAGTGCCTGACTTGACTCTAGTTCAGCTTTTCTACCTCGTCTGATTCTCATTTGTTTGCTAAGTTTCAATGTTGTCCCAATCCAGGGCTTCATTTTCAAAATCATACCCTAAAGTTTCAAGCTTGTTATAAGCTAGCTTGCTCATTGTGCCCAGACCTACAACGAAAGTCATATTTCCATCATCAGAATTTGTCATAAAAATGGATTCTTTAAGGTGTCGTTTAGTATGAGCTGATACGGTGTAATGTAGCCAAAGAGATGAACCTTTCAAGTTCAACTTAAAAATAGTTTTTGTTGCAAAGCATGTGAGAAATTGATTTTCAACTGTAAATTATTACCTTCCACTATCTTGTAGAGAGACAGCCACCATCTTTCTCTAGGAACATGGCATTGTTGCAGCGTATCATCGATTACTTGGTCGTGTTTCCCTTCCAAGACGTCCTGCAATGTGATCACTGCATTTTTTGTTCGGTTCAGTATATTGTTCTCGTCTCCAACATCTAATCTGTGAAGATCGTTGTGCGAAGAAGTGAGGCTAACAGCAAGGGCAAACTGGGCAGCAGCTGCCCATCTCGACGAGGCTATCCATCTTTTACGTCCATCTTGCCTCTTCGATTCTTCATTCTCGAACTTATTTCGCCCCCCTTCAAACACTAACCTCCTCAAGTATTGAGCATTTGCAGGTCCAGTGCTTTGGACCATCTTAAAGAATGCGTTTCCTTCGTTGGACAGCAACTCCTCTGGAGTACCATGTTCTGAAACCTGAAAGAAAAGTTGAGAATTCTCAATTTCATATCAAATCACTAAAGATGAAAACTTTTTAAGTTAAACGAAATTTTTTGAGACATACTCGACCAGAATCAAGCACAAGGATTCTGTCGCAGTCGATGATGGTATTTAGCCTGTGAGCAATAACAAGCATAGTGCAAGACTTGAATTCTTCGCGAATGGTTTTCTGAATAAGAGCATCAGTTTGGACATCAACAGCAGCAGTAGCTTCATCAAGCACAAGAATCTTTGATCTGCGAAGCAATGCTCGAGCAAGACTTAGCAATTGCCTTTGTCCCACACTGAAATTTTCTCCGCCTTCAGAAACCTTGACACAATATTAAAATTCAATACTCGGTAAACGATATTTGTCAAAATATTACTTGAATATGTAAACAGAAGAACATTATTGAAATTAATACCTCAGCATCCAGTCCAAAGGAATTCTTCCTGATAACTTCTTTCAGATGCGCCCTCTCTAGAGCCTCCCAAAGGTCTGCATCATTGTGCTCGCTAAATGGATCGAGATTAAACCGCACAGTTCCTAGAAAAATCAAAGAACCGAGTGAAAATCGTCATATTTAAGTCTGAAATAATTAATGTTAAGTTATCAAAATCTAATCTTTAGTTATGTAGAGAAAGTACCCGAGAAAAGAACCGGCGCCTGTGGTATAATGCCAAGAGCTTTTCGTAAATCTGTTAGTCCAAACTTAGAAACATCACATCCATCTATAATAATCTCGCCTCTTTCGAGTTCAACAATGCGGAACAGTGCATTAAGCATGCTAGATTTTCCCGCCCCAGTTCTGCCAACTATTCCTAGCTTCTCACTCGGTGAAACCGAAAAGGATAACCCGTGCAATACAGGGGGTAGTTCAGGTCTATAACGCAACACAACATCCCTAAACTTGATCGATCCTGAAGAAGGCCAGGCTGGCGGAGGGCGGTTGGTTTCAATGACAGCTGGAGCTTCAGAAGGCAACTCGATATACGTGCCAGCTCGCTCGACAGAATTGAAACTGTTTTCGGCTCTGCTTGCTTGTCTCAGAACATTACTCAACAAATTTGTGATATTTAAAGTGTAGCTGAGAAGTAGACCCATTGTAGACGCAAATGCCACCCGATTCTCCGATCTGCTGTTCTGCAAAACTGCAAATGTCGCGATCAACCATATCATTATCCCGCCTAACGTTTCCAATCTTATGGTGAGCCAGCGGTTCGAACTAATGTTCACAAGGGTGAATCTGATATTGTTGTCCATGGATTTCCCGCTTATGTCTGCCATCCTATCGTAAGCTTTATACGCGCGTATGCTCGACAAACCGTTTAATGCTTCCCCGAATTGAGCATAAACTGGAGACCTTGTGATGGAATCTAGACGTTTTACTTCCCGAGATGTAGTCTGTGCAAGATATATGATAATAAATTACTAAAGCTACACATAATGTCTAATAGCATTTTTTACGTATAATGACATGGCTCGGTATTAGGTACCTGATAGTATAGATAAGCAGCATAAAAAAAGATGAGAAGTGGCATAATGGCCCACAAGGATATCGTGCTCACGAAACCGATCAGCATAAATGTAGAAAGAAGCTGAAAAACTTGGTTCAAAAACATATTTGCCATGCCGGCAACATTTCGGTCTATCTCTCCCAGATCCTTAGCGAATCTATTGATGATTCGTCCTACTGGGTTAGTATGGAAGAATAGCATCGGGGCTCGTAGGATTGATTCTAGCATCGAGTCATGCAACCTTTTGGCTGCACGGAGACTTGAAGTGATCAACCAAAACGAGTTCGATAGATTCACTGTCACCTGAAAGATGCAATTTACAATTTGTAATGATTGAAATATAGGCAATGTGAGCAAAATAGGCACGGTAATGTAATAAAATATCATCGTACCTGGCTGAGAGAGAGAAGAGCATAGACGAAAATGTAGAATGTAGGCCTATAACCTTCTGAAGTGCTCTGATCTGTCCAAAAGCTTAGCCACGTACTGCTTGAAACTCGAAGAACTTCAGTCGATATATAGAAACCGAATAATATCATAACCACCCATGTCCCTCCAAGTGCATTCTTATACCTGGAAAAAGAAAAACCATATTAAATATAGGATCTAAAATCGTTTTCGCCTTGGAGAATCAGAAATTCATATGCTACATTACCTCATCAAAACTTTCATACTCACAACACCTGTTTCCCTTTCTTCTTGCCTTACTAGCACAGATTTTCTTCCTTTTCCTTTGTTTGTTTGTGCTGCATCTTGCGGCGGCTCATTTGGCTCATTAGCAGCTAGTTTTGGGCCTTTATAGTCGAGATTTCCGCTCTCCTCTTTTTCTTCTTCTTGTTCTTCCATTTCTTCCAGTTTTCCAGCATTTTCCATTAGTTTCTGAAACAACTTCCCGTTCTTGGAGAGCTCTTCGAATGTTCCTTCCTCTTTAATTGTGCCTTCACTAACTACAATAATCCTATCCACCTGTGGAAGAAAGTGTAGCTGGTTCGTGACGAGAATCCTGGTTTTCCCTTGCAATTCTTCCTTAATGCAGTTGTTGAAAACCTGAAGATAACTTGAGCTAAGAACAAAGCCAGGCTAAGGGAAATTCGCTTCTAAAGCTTCAAAACTGTTAACTAGAGATGACTGATTTACCTCCCGGCCAACATGAGCATCTAAAGCACTTAAAGGATCATCAAATATATACACGTCGGAATTCGAGTAGACAGCCCTAGCCATTGAAACTCTTTGCTTTTGCCCACCGCTAATGTTAACACCTCTTTCACCTATTTCTGTGAGGTCTCGGCCCTGATAAATAATAAGCGAGGTAAAAGTTATAGGATAAAGCTCAAAGATAGAATAGCAGTAAACAGAAGTTTAAGAATCCACTCAACTGGAAGTAAGTCAAGATCATGGTGTAATGCTGTTACATCTATAGTTTTCCAATATCTCGAGGAGTCAAATGCAGACCCAAATAGTATATTGTCACGCACCTGTGAAGAAGGATATTCCATGTCAGAATTTGGTACACTAAAAATAATGAGAAAGATACGATTTTGAAAAAAAAATAGGCTTTAACTCACTGTGGCATTGAAGATCCAAGAAATTTGAGGAATATAAGCAACTGATCCTCTAATAGCAACGTTGGTGTCGGCTATAGCAGGAAGCTCTCCCAGCATTGCTGATATAAGTGATGTTTTGCCTTCTCCAGTGCCACCCACAATGGCAACTAAGCTACCCACGGGAATGTCCAAATTGATATTTGACAGAGTAGGTTTCTCAGCCTGGAAAAAAGCCTAAGCTTTTAGATTCCTATGCCATATTGTTATGTTTGGCCTAACGAACCTTAAGAAACCGAATTATGACAAACAAGGAGAAAAAATTCAAGAAAAGAACCTTTGAGTCCCATGAAAAGCATCCGTCTTTAATCGAGACTGCAGGTTGGTTAGGCTCGAGAGGTGGATTGGGAGCTAAAACTCTTTCTTCGGCTAAAAAGAGTTCTTCCAGGCGTTGTAATGATACATTTGCATTTACAACCTGCAGATTATTTGGTGTCGGAAAACTTTAGAAAGACGGACATAACTGAAAAAATCCAGTTTGCAGACAAGAATATCTTATAACCTGCGAAATAAAGAAATTTACATCACCTGACTCAGCAAGTTGGGGAACATGTTCAGAGGAAATCTTAACACTTGAAATAAAGAAAGTGACGTGAATGCCCTCGCAGGCGTCAAGTCTCCACCGAGCAAAGTGAATGTCCCGAATGAAACCAATGTCACAATCACCGGAATACTGTTCAGTATGAAACTGTTTAACTGCAAGAGAAAATGACCAATTGTGTCAGTTGAAATGATATAATTCCAAAAACAATTAGAAATTTTATGGTGATTATACAGGATGTATTATATTATGCTTCATATTAAATGGATACTAAATTCCAGTTTCTTATTTTGCAACATACAGCGGCTAGCAATTGAGCGCGGCGGAACCATGATAACTCATCGTTTCTTATGCCTTGAACTTTAGACTGGAAGCTCTTTTCCCATGCATAACACCTGCCACAGTTTTTAGTAATGTCTTAAAATCACTTCATGGCGTTCAACTACTTTCGAGTTTCGACATAAAAGAACAGTCTTTAAAGTTAAAACATACTTCACAGTGTCCATTGCTGCCAAGATTTCATTCATGAGACTGACTCTCTTGTCGGTTCTCTGTAGTCCTTCTTTAGTTAGTTTCCTCATTTTGCTTATCACAATTGTCTGTTCCAATAAAACACCGAAAGCAGAAAAGAGTAATTAAGAATGAAAGTCTACAAATGCGGGTTGCTTTTAGCAGAAAGCGTAATTTTTTAACCTGCACAGGGACCATTAGAAGAAGAAGAATCGATGCGAGAAGTGCCGAAACACCCAATTGCTGGTAAAGAAGAACCATCGCGATTGTGATGCGAAATGGAGCTGACCATAAGTTGTGTAGTTGTTGGCATATTTGCTGGAAATAGTTAAAAACAATTAAATAAAATATTTTATCATTTGATTGTACAAATTGTTGTCATTTAATAAAAAGCATACCTGAATTGTATTGGCATCGGTAGTGATCATATTTGTAATCTTCCCAGTAGGAAAGTTCTTGCGGCTTTCATGAGTTAGTCTCAACGATTTACGGAAAACCGCAGCTACCTACAATTACGATATCCAACTCATTCAGGACCTTAAAGTGGAATTAAATATGAATCAGACAATTTGGCCTTATGAAAAGAAATGTTATTACCAAAGTTGATCTCAGCCGAAAACCAGTACGCATGGCATTCTGAAAGTACTGTGATTCGCATAGAACACCCATCGACTGAACCAAGTAAAATCAAGTATTCAGACATTGTAAAGAACATTTTTTCTGGAAAAAAAAAATAACTCTTATATAGTAAAGATGAGATAGGATTCGTACCACACCGACAAGTATCGAGAAAGCATAGATATAACCAATCCAGGCTGGGTCACCTTCTTGCATTGACTGCAATAACGTATAACAAAGAATATAATTTCATAGACCGAGCTAACGGTAAAATCATTGGCATGTATTTTACCTCAAGTTACACCTAGAATTGAAATTTTTATCAGGGATGATGAATATGAACATACCTTCAAGAGATGGTTCAATAATACAGGGCCGACAAACTGAGAAAGATCATTGCCAACCTACAAAAATTTCACATAAAAAAAGATAATTCCAAAACAGAAAAGAAAAAAAAATAAAAGTGATTGCAATGTTTCAACTTTGACCAAATTCAAGCCGTAATTTTCTTCGAAAGGCTACAAAAACTTGGTAGAATTTGATATTACCTTAAAAATTCCTCCTAGCCAAAACCTGCAGAAAAAACATGAACTCAGAAATAAATAAATTGTAAAGAGGATCAAGACCAATCTCTAATTAATTGTTTAATTTCGGTACTAATACCTTTTCCCAACACTACTGTTCAACGCTCTTAAAAGCCATGGGTTTGGCTTTTGAGTTTCTTCAACCCAGCATTTCTGGAACCTGCACAAGTTAAAAGTGTCAAACCATTCTCAAACCGTAACACGATTTCACCAACAAGAATCGCAAGAGGAAAATGGTCCGCACTTTGTAATGAGAGTCTCGGTCTGATCCCACGTGTCCAACTTCCAAACATCCTTCTCAGTGATTGGTTTCTTATACCCTTGCTCCATTAGTGGAGTCATCCATCTGAAATATATTTCTACACAACAGAAATAATATGAATATAATTAGCAAGAGGTCAAATAAGGTATCGAACGGTTTATATAACAATCAGTAATGCCAAATCGCCAGTAATTCCGCTAAAAAATAATTTCAGAAGAAATACAATTCAAGTTGCATGAATTTACTAGAAAATAGGTTGACATGTCTTTCAGGACATATTTGTTCCCCAGCTGGGAGTGCTTCATATTCGCCATTTTCGGTAGCCTCAGCTTGGAGAACTGTGTAACCCGGATAAGGATCCAAATTGGGAATGTAGAAGAGTAGAAGAACACAAAACACAACCTGCAGCAAAATAGCAGTTACACAAAAGCATATGTTTGATTGAATATAAAAATTTGAGATTTAAAATTTAAAATTTAAACTCAACATCGATTCGCTATGAAAACAAATAAGCCGGTGAAACGAACCTGGCAGACAACAGCACTAATGTAGGTGTACAATGTAAATCTGCATAGTAAACACAGAACTGTTAACTCCTGACTGAATTCATTAAACTTCGGTTCAGAAAAGAAATTAAACTTAACAGACACTAGTCCACTACACATATAAACAATGAGAAATGCATTGTAACTAACCGACTGTAGTAATCAATCGTCGAAAAAATCAGGTTAAGCATTGCAGCTTCCCCCACCAACACATAAACAACTCCGAACCTTACATACCAACGGAACTGAGTAACGTAAACCTTAGTTTCCAGGCCAATCATCACCACCATACAACACCAAGCTAGTGTCTCAATCATCAAAGACACAACCTGTGCCATAACAACAGATATAACTTACAAGTAAACCAGCAGTTTTTTTTTTAGCGTTACAACGAAAAGGTCTTCGATAGAATCACTACCTCGAAAGGAGCAAGAGTGGTCTGTCCATCAAGGTTAAAAATGGAAATATCCATTACTAGCCGGAACAGGGGCACAGCTGTGCAATAACCGGCCAATAGCCCCAACATGTAGTTGTAGAGTTTAGTCTTGAGACTATACTTTTCTGCCTTTGAATTATTTTTAATCAACCATATTCTATATAAACACAATCCCAAAAGAACCAAATGGGAAATGCAAATGACAAGAGAGTCAATGCCACAAGGAGTATAGGCACCGAATGCACTATCCACTTCTTTTGCCCAAACCCCATTTTCCACTGGTCTGCAATACCACTCCAATGGCCCCTTTGCCATCTTTCCTCTACTCTTACCCTGCAAATTAGCCAAATTCATTTATTATATTCTTAAGTTTTTGAAGAAAACTGAAATTAAAATTAGCTAAAGGTGAAAACAAACTGAACCCATTAAAAGTTTTGAACTTTATAAACAGAATCCAGCAAAACCTCAGTTTTCTATTAAATAAAATGACTTGAGTATTGGGAACGGCTTCAGTTCATTTAGACAAACAAAACCCAGTTGTAATAACTTAAAAAGATTTAATCTTTGACTTGTTATAGTGATGTAAGTAAGAAAAATGACTAGAATGAGAAAGAGAGAACAATGGCTTACAAAGCTAAATTTGATAAGCTTCCAAAATTTTGGAAATTAGAGAAGAAAGAATTAAGGAGTGTGGGTTGCATTGGTCACTCGAATATATAGTTTGTAAATTACAAAGAACGTGAATTATTTGCGTACTAGCAAACAACGACAAGTTCAGTATTTTCATTTCATATTTGTAGTTTTGCAGACGTCATTGCTGACATTACCTTGCTTATATATAATTAATCAATCTGAGCAGTTAATTATTGATAATACAAAATTGTTTTTTATTGGATTGATCTAACTATTGATGTGGTTCTCTTTCAAGTTTTAATAGAACTGCATACATTGCTTCATTAATGAAATCAATTAATGAAGTTTGTCCATCTGGTAGTACAAATGTTTTTCTATTGGTTCATAGTGATGTCCGTCAATAAGGGTCTTTCCGCTTTTCGAATCTTCAAAGGTCCTGCAAAACAAATCTTCGGCCGGAGTTGTTTCCGGCGAAGATCCTCCGACGATCTAGTCAGTGGTCAGAGTAAAGAGTGTTTTAGTGGAGTT
>CATIWQ010358763.1:0-10336 GCA_949673415.1 Euphorbia schlechtendalii
AATGGTGCCAAAAACTTGTTCATGAAAAATATAGGTGTTGTCAGTACCTCTTATCAAATAGAAAAATGATGATAACTACAAGTATACAGTTGCGATGTAGTTTTAAAAGATATTGATCCCATAGGGAAGGACTAGTTCTAAAGATCGACAAGGCAGCTAAAATAAAGAAAATAAAATATAATAAAGTAAAGGTTAGGAAAGAAGGATTAGAATTAAAAATGAGTAAATATAGGTTTGAAAGATTAGAGAACCTAAATATATAGATTTTCCGTACGAAATAATGATAGCAGAGAAAGCATGTAAGTTCAACAAAGATATTACAATTCACTAAACTAATCTAACAGACTCGGTTCTAAATACCCAGATGTTCAATTATTTGCCACAGTGCAACACATGAAATGACTTTAATAAACCTAGTGCAAACAAATTAAGATAATTATATAAATCTGGACAATGTCAATGCTATGCTTAGTACGGGTCGCTCTCACATAGCCATATTTAGCAAGTTACCATTCCAAAAATGTTGGCTCACTAAACAGCGTTATTTCACAGATCTAGTGATTATACACGATATTGTTAACCCTGAAACTACTCTTAAAATTAACTCCAACGCATATAGCTTGATTAACATAAAAGACTTAACATGAAATACGCATTATGACACGTAGACATATCATAAACTTGAAAATAGAAAGTATAAGTAGAAAGCAAAGTAAAGTTGTAAGGTATGCAAGTGAAAGCTAAAGTTGATCAAATCGTATCCACTCTTTAATGGGAGTCGTCAATTCCCGCAATTCCTGCGTCTGCTTTGAATTCGATCTCGGCCTGTACAGAACCTCCGCTAGGATGCTATTCTTTGAAAATATTGAACAAACAAATATTGAAGAATGAAAACTTTTATTGATAAGTAATTTGCAAGTACACTTATACAACAATCACTCGAGAATATAGAGAAATCTAGTGATCGAAACAAGGAATCGAATCACTTAAACATTTTCTCGCTAACACTTATGAACGTAGCGAACTCTCTATCTATACACACACTATATTTCTCTCATGCACTCTAATATTTTCCCTCTCTTGTTGCCCACACTGTGATGCATGAAATTTGTGAAGTTTAGAGCCCTATTTATAGAGTTCGAAGGGTTGCATCTATCCAAACAAAGGGTTGTATCCATTGGTGAAAGATTGTATCTCTTCATTGTGATTGGTTGAGAAGCTTTGATTTAATCCACAATGGATAAGCACCTTTTCCTGATTGGTTGACTTCAGATAAGTGTCTTTTCTTTGGTAGTTGATGGCGGTTGATGGCAGTTGATCATGCTTATCTGGAGGTTGGTAGTTAAGAAGATAAAACTAGAAAACTGTCTAAGTCATGTCCACAATATACATGTCATGACCGTGATTCTTTGATTGGTAGAATTCTATTCTGAAGAAGAATAAGTCGTGATCGTGAACAATTATCACGATCGTGAAATGCATTTTCTTCAGAATTCTCCTTGCAACTTCACCGATCTTTGACTGCTTCGATCCTAAGATAAATCTTTGAGTTCTATGCATCTTGTTGCACCTTTTTCACTCTTTTTTTCATAGAATTCCACTTTAGATCATTTTACTCCAAGATTTACCTAGTATCTGCATTTGCATAAAAAACAACTACATACCACGTGAAATCTTTTATATGAAGTATAAAAGTGACTTAAAATATAGTGTTTAGTGTGTAAAATTAATATGATAATAAGTGTAATTATACACTTATTAGAATGGGAGGGGGAAATGATCCTTCTTGGTTGTAGCATTTAACTTCCAATAACCTATGAAAACTCTTCATCCTTTCTACACTCATATTGGGACTAATTCTCCTACTTCATTTTCAATCACCATGATCCATGTCTTCTTCAAAAATAATTGAACTAGGCTAACCCACTCGTTATCAAATATGGGATAAATGAGGTTAGCCTCCATGAGTTTGATCACTTCCTTCTTGAAAACTTTCATCATGAGTGGGTTGAGTTTCCTTTATTGTTGGAGATAAGTCTTTATGTCTTTCTCCATATTGAATTTGTGCATACAAGTGGTAGGACTGATCCCTTTAAAATCAGGGATAGTCCACCCAATTGCCTCCTTGGTTGCTGAAGCAAAGAAACTAGTTATTGTTCTTCGTTGTGACTCAATTTTATAAAAATGATGACCGAGAGTGTCACCTTGTGTCTTAAGTAGGCATACTTAAGATGACTTGGAAAACTCTTGAGTTCAAGTTCCGGTGGTCGAGTGATGGAAGGAATGAGCTTTTAAAACTTAGGAAGATCGAATTTTGGTCATAGTCTCTCTATTTGTGGAAGTATATCGATATTGAGAATCGCTTCCTCCACTTTTTCATTGAAGCAGGTTTCATCGGGACTCTCTATCAAGAGTCTTGGTCAAATCGACCAAATATTCATCACAGAGATTCAGCTCAAATATTTGTTGGATAATGAGATCAAGGCTATCAATGCTATAAAGACTTGAATCTTCTGTTGGGGTTATAATAACATCATAAACATTGAATATGACTGTTTCGGCATCGAATTCCATTAATAGAGACTCATTTTGTACATCAATTTTGGTCTTAACAGTGCACAATAATGGTCTTCCTAGCTGTAAATCTGTGCTTCCCTTCTTATCTGCATCACACATATCAAGAACATAAAAGTTAGCTAAAAAACTAAGTCATTCACCTTAACTGGTATGTCTTCCAACATTCTCTCTATGTAGATAATAGAATGATCCACTAGTTGCAGGACAACTCTAGTCTCTTTAAGGGGCATTTTATGGTTGGTTGAAATCTATTTGTATATAGAAGATCACATGACATTGATATATGCACCAAGATCACACATAGCCTTTTGTATTCCAACTTAGCCTAAGGTGCAATTGATTTGAACATCCCTTCATCCTTGAGCTTTAGGGGTAACTTGCAATGAATCACTGAGGATACATTTTCCCCCATCAAGACCTTGTTTAGGTCATGTTGCATCTTATTGTTGGTATATAGCTCCTTGACATGGAAAATTTGGGCTTTTGCCTAATCACATCAAGTTGCAAGATTTTGATCTCAACTTTCCTTAAGGTCTCTAAGATTTCCTTCTCTTCTTTTATCTTCTTAGTTTTTTCTACTATCTATGGAAAGGGGTCTAGTCTCGGTTAAAATCACTATTTCTTCCATTTTAATGGGAGCCACTGTCATTTCTTCCTCTAGTTTTACTCTCGCTGGTGTAGACTCGACATCCTTTCCACTTCTCAAATTGATTGCACTGACATTTTACCTTGAGTTTCCCTCCTTTTGAGATGGAAGTTTCCTCATGTTCTCGATCTTGGAGAGAGAGAGATATATATATTTGGGTCATTTACTTTTCTAGATTGGTAAAATTACCTTCCAACCCTTGAATTTGTTCATTGATAATCTCGAACCTCTTGAGTGTACCCTTACCAAGAGCATTGAACAAAGTCATAGAGATTCCTCTATTGGGAGTTGTTAAACAGTTGTTGGTGAGTGACTTGTTATTGAGGTTATCTCGATATGAGTGGTACCTTATGCTGCAGAGGTCTCAAAGAGACCTAATTTTGTGGTCCCTGTGGTTGTAGGTGATCATTATTGCCTCATTCCCGTGGTCTATTTACTCCCATAGTAGCCTATTGCATTAACTTGCTTAAATTTTGGGTCACCAATACGAGGACACTCATCCGTTGCGTGGTTGGTCTTTGTGCAAATCTCAAACTCTTTAACGACTTCATTCTTGACACCCATGGAAAAGTTTTCTATCTTGTTGCTAAGTTCATAGCTATTGATCTCGCTAAGTATCTTTGAGCTAGATCTGTGGTCACGGTCACAAAATTATTGTTCGTTATCTGTCATAGTCTTTATAAGTTCCCAAGCTTCTGTGGGAGACTTGTTGATGAGGGCTCCTCTACTCATTGTATCAATAATTTCTTGTCTGGTCTCGAGGAGTCCATTATAGAAAATTTGGACTAAGGCTTGTGATGTGTAACCATGAGGAGGACAACAAGCAACAAGGTGCTGAAACCTCTCATATAAGTCATGGAGATTCTCGGTATCATTCATCTTTGTTGTGCAAATCTACCTTTTTAATGTGGTTACTCTCATTATTGGGAATAATTTTTCCAAAAAGACTTTGGACATCTTTGCCCATGTTGTAATTGATCCTAGTGCTAGAGATAAAAACTAGTCTTTTGCAGTATCTTCAAGAGAAAGTGGAAAAGCTTTGAGCTTTACTAAGTCTAAAGAGACTCTTTGTTGCTTCGTTGTAGCGCATGTCATGTGGAATTGTTGCAAATGTTTGTATAAATCTTTAGTGGATCTCCTAGTGAACTTATGTAAGCTTTGGATGAATTCAGACCTCATTTCAAAGTTGTTGGCTTCGATCTCCACCGTGTAAGTAATGCATAGCGGCTGTTGATTTATGCAACCGTTACGAGGTCCTTAATTAGCCGCTCTATGTTAGACATGGTCATTATGGCTTCTTGAAGTTCAAAATCTAAGTCAATTTGGTCCAACAATCATCTTGTTAAGGAAGGATCGTTATTGGGTTCAGTTGAAGTCTCTATAAGACGTAGAGACTCTCTTTGTTCACGAACTTGCCTAGCACGAGCTCAATTGGACTTTTCAATATGTGGGTCAATAGAAGCTCGTTGCCCTAGTTGTGGCCTTGGTCATTTAGTAAGAAAAACAAGATCAAAAGGAATCGTTCCCCGGTAACGTAGCCAAAATTTGATAGTTGTCGAGACCATAAAAAATAATCCATGCACGAAAAACAACTTGTAGTTAGCGGTAACAGGGGCGATTCCACAAGGAATGGTATTTGTCAAGTAAATCTTAATTTGAATGACTATAGTGACTAGATTGTTGTTCTTTATTAGTGATTATGGGTTTTAAAACTAAAATAGCAAATAAAACAATTAATAAAACACTAACTCAACCAATTTAGGGAAACCATGTATCATAGTGATCACTGAGCAAGAGATAAACTACACCGGGATTTAGGTTTAGTTTTACTAGTGCTCTGCATTACAACATTAGAAACTCTTCCTTACTTCGTATGGGGATTGTGCTTCGTGTCTCAGTCATCTTCTTACTCACTGTGACTCTCAATGTCGTGCCAAAGAGCTCGCCAGAAAATAGCAATAGCTATTAGAATAGCCTAAACCCTAACTGACAAGTAGTGAGACTCCCAATAGGCATTAGATTGTTGTTCTCTAGTCTTGGTGATGGCAAATGAACTCTTGTCACTTACTCCTTGTTAGGCACAATTACTGATGCAAAAGTCAAAGTTAACAATAAATCATAAACACTTACCTTACTGATCAGACCAGAAAGAGGCTAAGGATTCAATAGAAATGGTACCAAGATCAACAAATAAGTCACCTTGCATATTGTTGTATTCAAGTTTAGTCCTCCCACTTATTAAACATGGTCTTAACCCTTATTTGATTAAGTCACTAGGAAATTAACTAGACATGACTGAAATTAAACACTATAACAAGTAAAGAGACTTGAATGTATAAAGTGTGCGAATAAATTGAAGAACTTGTAAATAGATTGTGGAACTTAGAGTTAAACTATAGCAAAAAAGCATTTGAAAGAATAAAGCAATTGAAAACTAAATTAACAAAAGTAAACAGAATTATATATAATAGGATTTGAAAAATAAAACTAAATGAAAAGATAGTTCTAACTCTAGACTAGTTTAAACTAAACTGAATTGGACTCTTTTTCTTGTGAGATTCGGCCTCTATTTATAATGGTTTAGTCGAATCTAGTTACTTCCTCGTCCTTACCTTTGATTGTGTTTGTTCTTCCTTCGGTCTTATTCTTTAGTCTTTTACTTGGAGATAAAATTTGTAGATTTTTATCCTTTCTTCAAAATATAATTTGTAAAGGAAAGTAACTTTTTTTCTTGATCAAAACTCCTTAGAAATTGACTTTATTGATGATTCTTCCTTTGACTTTTAAGCTCTTATCTTCCAATTGGATGTATCTTTGACATTCTAGAAGATTCTGGGATTTGCAAAAATCACTAAGACTTGCTACGGCTCTCGGTAGACACACCAGGATCTTGATGAAGTAATGATTTTTGTTATTTTTATCAACTTTTCTTCAAATCACCTAAAAAATACTAAAATGACATAATACAATAGTAACAACCGTAAAAACTAAAAAATGCTCATTAAGACATAGAATTAAGTAGAAAACATGTTGGATTTACAACCTATCAAGTATATCGCAAATAAATTAGTATTCTCATGATAGCATTTCAATGGCTTTTACAAGTATTACTAGTTAATCTGCTTATAGTATAAGCATTATCAAGCCTTGTACAACTTGAAAGGTTGGTTATATTGCACTCTTGCATTTTCCACTTGGTCTATGCATTCACCTTTGATCACGGATAAATGTAGACTAACATCTAATGGTATTTTTGGCTATACCAATATCACCTTTGTTAAACTTATCTAGTATTTTGTCCACATAGTGTGATTGTGTTAATATGAGGCCGTAAGGTGAACGTTTAACTTGAATGCATAAAATGACATCTTCTTGACCCATATCTTTCATGTTAAATCTTGAATTTAAGATATTCTTGGTACTTTTTACCATCTTCTCATTGGTTCCAACAATGAGTATTTCATCAACATACAAACATAGAATAACCTATTTATCATTTGTATATTTGACATATATGAATTTATCACACTAGTTTATGTGATAGCCACTAGCTATCATGAAATCATCAAATTTTGCATACCATTTTTTTGTGTTTTGGTGCTTGCTTTAAAGCATATAAAGACTTCACCAATTTACAAACTTTCTTTTATTAACCTGGAGTTACACAACCCTCGGGGTTGTTCCATGTAGATTTCTTCTTCAACATCTCCATTAAGAAAAGTAATTTTTACATTCATTTGATGATGTACTTCTCGATTTCGCAAAGCAGTAATTGCAAGTATCATCCTAATGGTGGTTATTCTCGGCATAGGAGAATGCATATCAAAGTATTCAAGACCTTCTTTTTTACTATAACCTTTTATGAGTTAATGAGCCTTGTACTTATCAATTATTCGATCACCTTACGTTTAAAAATCCATTTAGAACTTAGTGGCATTGTTGTGGGAGGAAGGTCCACTATTTCTCATGTATGATTTTGCAATATGGAATCAATTTCATTCCTTATAGCTTCTTTCCATAGAGTACATTCTATAGAGCTTAAAGCTTCTTTGTACGTTTGAGGTTTTCTTCAACCATAAATGTAATAAAGTTTGAACTAAATGATTTTTCAATCATTGTCCTTTTACTTCTTCTAGGTTCTAACTCATGATCCATCTCATTCTCTTCTTGAGAATTTTGATCATCTTCTTCAACTACTGGTTGAATATTGTCATTGTTATCAATGTTTGGTTGATCAAATTGAACATCACTTTCAATAAGTTCTCTTTTGAATCTCAACCCATTGTTTATTCCTTATATGAAGCATCATTTGATTCTACCAAAGTGTTCTTGTGTAATGCAAGGTTTTTAAATTTTTACACAAAAAATTGATATGCACCATTATACAAAGCATATCCAACGAAAACAAAATCCACAACTTTTGCACCTATTCTCATTCGTTTATGTAATGGAGCCATTACATTTGCAAGACACCCACACACTTTCAAGTAATTATATGAAGGTTTTCTACCCTTCCATAATTCATATGGAGTTTTATCTTATTTCTTATGTGATATCCTATTCAAAAGATAATTTGTTGACAAAATATTATCACCCCACAAGTTTTATGGTAAATCGGAATTGGTTAACATCGCAATCATTATCTCTATAAGAGTATGATTTTTTATGTTCTACTAGTCCATTTGATTAAGGAGAGTAAGGTGGTGTTATTTCATGAATTATTTCATTTCGGGAGAAGAACTCGCCAAATGGTGCATTGTATTCACCACCACAATCACTTATAACCTTTTTAATCTTTTTATTAAGTTGGTTTGCTTATAGAGAACAAATTTCTTTGTAGCTTCATCTTTGCTTTAAACAAATTAAAATAACAATACTTTGTATCATCATTAATGAATATAATAAAATATTTATTTCCTCTCCTACATTGAACTTATTTTAAGTCACAAATATTAGTATGTATTAAACTGAGTGATTTTGAAATTCTTTCAACGGATTGAAAAGAAGATCTTGTCAATTTTGTCTCAACATAAGCTTCACACTTATGTGTTGTATCAATATGAAATGTGGGTATGTGATTCAAGTTAATTAAATATTGTAACGTATCAAAATTAACATATCCAAGTTTACTATGCCACAAATTAGAAGACTTGATCATATACGCAACATCGTTATTCTTATTAATAGAAATTTTCTTAAATGGGATACAATAGAACTTAAACATTCCATTACATTCATATGTTATTCCTACACACGTCTCATTTAGACAAAATAAATTTTTGAGATTCAAATACCATCTTAAAGTCGTGTGCACTCAACAAGCTCCCAAAAATCAGATCATTCGTTATGTCAAGTACATACAAGACATTTTGTAGTTTTACTTCTTTGTCGTAAGTAATTTTCCGAATCATTGTTCTATGTCCTCTGACATTAGAAGTAGTAGAATTGCCCATGAAGAGCTTCTCGCCCTTTTCAATTAATAATAGTCAATTCAATAAAGGACTTATTGTCACAACATATATGACCAGTGGTACCACTATCAAGACACCACTCCTGGTCCTTCGGGTATCGTTACAAGATATAAACCTGATGTCTTGTGCCCATTAGGCAAAACAAGCTCACTCAAAAGTCCATTTCCATTTAGATTAAAACCCTTAGATCAAATTGTCCATTTTGGGTATGTCCAAAACCATTAAGATCGGATTGTTCATTTTGATTAAGACTGTAACCATTGAGACCATATTGTCCATTTTGGACTGCAAGTGTTTTCAATGCTTTTATTAACACCAGAATCAGTAAATTCAACAACAGTTGGTCTAGTAGTTGCATGACCAAAAAAATGTGGTTTACCCATAGATATAGATGCAAATGATTTTTTTCTAATAACTTGAGAACCAATAGGATTATATTATCCATTTTGGTTTTGTTCATTCTAGCCTTGAACATTTTGAGAACTATTGCCCCCAATCAATGGAGCCTGATCAACAAAGGTAAACTCTGGAAATTTCAAACAAATCAAGTTAGAATAATAATTAATATTGTAAAATAAACAAGCAATACAAGTGCATACAACAAGAAAAATTAATTAAACTTCTTTACAATTAAAGAAGTATGTCCTATATATTTAAGTATTTTTGTTATCAAGTTTTTTAAGTCACTTTTATTGTCCAATATATACGTTCTAAACAAGTATAAATCAAGTCCGTGTCCAAAATTATGTAATCCAGAGTTTCAATAGTTCAAGTTTAGGTAATCCAAGTTAAGGTATCTTGTTTGTCTCTTTAAGAATATAAAGCTTATAGAAATAAAAACTTGTCTTAAGATTGTTAGACAATGTTAGAGTTAAACCTTATAAAGTGAAAACACAATAAAAGAAATATTAGTAATTTGAATTACAAAATATATGAAAATAGTAAAATATAAAGATAATACAATAAATATCAAATATAAAAAAATGAAATACCGAAATAATCTTTAATTGAAATGAGCGGGTTTTGTTGAGGTTCGAATCGATTTTTTTAAGACATAATTTCCCCTTATATGGAAAATTGTCTTCCGGGATACAATAATATACGTTAGGTGAATTCAATCAAGTGTATATGCTTGCCGGAGGTTTTTCAAAAAATCAAGTGTATATGCTATCACCAAAGGATGGAAATCTGATATCCTAAAACCACAAGAGGACTGGAAAACAATTGAAAGCAACTAAAATTAAGAGAGAATACAAAAATGGCAAATAACCAAGGATCGGAGCTACTGCCTTTCTTCTTCTATGTCTTAACATCCATCTTATGCTCATATATATGCGTACAAGGATGGACATGATAAGGGCCATATAGCCATATACACAAACCATTCATGTGAATGGACTACAATGTTGGGGATCGCTGAAAATAACTTGGATAATCTCTGAAGTCGTGATAACACTTTCAGATTGAAACTAATTTGGTAGTTCTCCCAAATTTTTCAATCGGATAAAATCAGAGTAAAACTCAAGAACTTAGAATGAATTTTTGTTGTGAAATAGAATGAACCAGATTTCAGAAAACGTAATCAAAAAACCACATTTGAAATCGTTGCCAATGTCAAGTATTTATAAGCATGAAACGAGCA
>CATIWQ010358778.1:0-21973 GCA_949673415.1 Euphorbia schlechtendalii
TAGTTTAAGTCATTTTTATACTTCATATAAAAGATTTCACATGGTATGTAGTTGTTTTTGGTGCAAATGCGGATACTAGGTAAATCTTGGGAGTAAAATGATCTAAAGTGGAATTCTATGTAAAAAGAGTGAAAAAGGTGCGAAAAGATGCGTGGAACTTAAAGATTTGGCTTATGATCGAAGCTGTCAAAGATCGGTGAAGTTACAAGAAGAATTTTGAAGAAAAACACAATTCACGGTCGTGACAACAATTCGTGGTCGTGACTTGATACACTTCACAAGCAGAAAATAGTCAAACAAAGATTCATGGTCACGACTTGTATATAGCGGTTGCGACTTGGATGGTTTTTTGGTTAAATCTTCTTAACTACCAACCGCTAGATAAGAATCATCAACCGCCATCAACTACCAATGAAAAGAGACTTATCAGAAGTGAACCAATCATGAATAGATGCCTATCCATTATGGATAAGATTAAAGCTTCTCAACCAATCACAATAAAGTGATGCAATCTTTTACCAATGGACACAACTCTTCGTTTGGATAGACGTAAACCTTTAGACTCTATAAATAGGGCTCTAAACCTCACAAATTTTGTGGCATTGGAATTAGAAAAAGTGAGAGATCTAGTATGTGCGTAGATAGAGAGTGAAATTATTTAGTTTTCTCTACGTTCATAAGTGTTAGTGAGAAAATGTTTAAGTGATTCGAATCCTTGTTTCGATCACTAGATTTCTCTACATTTTCAAGCGATTGTTGTAAAAGTGTACTTGTAAATCACTTATGAATAAAAGTTTTCATTCTTCAACATTCGTTTGTTCGATATTCACAAAGAATAGCATCATAGCGGAGGTTCTATACAGGCCGAGATCGAATTCAAAGCAGACGCAGGAATTGCCGGAGTTGACGTGAACAAATTTTTGGTTCCATTAATATATAGCCAAAATCTTTGCAAAAAATTTATTAAACTTATCAATAGAAAAGTGGTGAACAGTTCCTCCTCTAGCCAACAGTCAAACTCAAGAATAACCAAACTCGCAATTCTAAGAGGAAGAATTCCTCTAAATAGAATAAAGCAAGCCAGCCCAAACCAAAAATAGTGTGCGGTTTTTGTGGGAAAGCTGGACATGCCACAATTCTCTGTAGGTAAAAAATGGTTTTTACAGCGAGTATGACTGGTCAAACCTAAGCACTACTAATAAAGGAAGACCCAGCTCAAAAGCATGGGTACGTAAGAAATCACAATTGTTTTGCAGGTGAGCCTTAGATCCGCTAATGACTCTCGAATGTGGTATTTAGATAGCGGATGCTCAAGGTATATGACGGGAGATGAAAGCCAGTTCATCTCATTGGAGTACGAAAGAAATTGAAGTGTTAGTTTTGGAGATAACTTGAAAGATAAGACTGTAGGTTGTGGCACTGTTGGTGTCTCTCATTCGATTGAAGAGGTTTCTCATGTCAAGGGTCTGAAGTTCAATATGCTCAGTGTAGCCCAGCTCTGCGATAAAGGCAGGAAGCTTATGTTTGACTTAGTAGGATGCTTAGTAATTGAATTTAAGACTAACTCAACTATACTATTTTCTCCCATGAGGAATAATGTTTATATGATTGATTTATCCGCTAGCTCCACTAACGTGTGTCTTGTATCTAAGGAGGATAATTCATGGCTTTGGCACATAAGGTTGGGTTATATAAATATGAACATGCTGTCTAAATTGGCCAAAAAGCAATTAGTTGTGGGTTTACCCAGTATCAGCTTGGAGAAGGATAAACTATGCTCTGCTTGCCAGCTACATAAGCAAGTTAAGAAATTATTTAGATCAGTAAATCATGCAGTAACTAAGCGACCATTGGAGATACTCCACCTTGATCTTTTTAGCCCATTTCAGCCTGTGAGCTTGGGTGGTAAGAGGTTCTCATTAGTGGTTGTAGATGACTTCACGAGATTTCACATGGGTAGTCTTGCTGAGTAGAAAAGACGAGACTTATAAATCTTTTGTCAAGCTTAGTAAATGGATAATGAACGAAATTGGAGATAAAATTTGTAGAACCTAAAGTGATCATGGACTTGAATTAGAGAATCTCCATTTCTAAGAATTTTGTTCAACACATTGCATTGACCATTACTTCATTTCTCCTTATACGCCTCAACAAAATGGAGTTTTAGAAAGGAAGAATAGGATAATAGTTTAGATGGCTCAATCCATGCTGAGGTATAACAATCTACCATAGTACTTTTGGGGAGAAGTTGTTAACATAGCCTATTATATCTTGAATTGGGTTTTAATTCACCCAATTCTTGAGGAAACATCATATGAGCTTTGGCGAGGGCGCAAGCCTAAGATTGGTCATCTCAAATCTTTTGGTTGTAGGTGCTATATTCTTAACACCAAAGAGCAATAAGGAAAGTTTGATCCAAAGTCTGATGAAGGTATCTTTTTGGGATACTCAACTAACAGTAGGGCATATAGAATATATGTCAAGCGCACTAACCTCTTAGAGGAGTCTATGCATGTAGATTTTAATGAAATTAACATTGCAGAAAGATGAGCCTTTGATGAAGATGAAGGAGTTCCCCAGCTTTCAAATCAACTCAGTATGCCACAAGCTCTGCTACCCAACTCAGCACAGGAGCCCCCAGCTTAGGAAGCTAAAGATGATGATGAGGATCTTTTTATCAACTTCAAAGATGGCGAAGATCAACCTCCACCTCATCATCCAGTTATCGATCCTCTAGTAGTTGATTCGAGTCTTCCAAGATAAATTGGAGTTCATCGCAACCATCCGCTAGATAGCATAGTTGATGATGTTCATAATCCTATTATCATGCTTGGTCAGCTCAATCAGATGATGAGTCATCTAGCCTTCATATCATTGATCAAACCCAAGAAGTTTGAATATGTAGAAGAAGATGATTATTAGATGATCGCAATGCATGAGGAATTGGATCAGTTCAAGTGCAATGATGTTTGGGATCTAGTTCTTAGGCCTAAAGGGAAGTCAATTATTGATACCAAATGGGAATTCAAGAACAAGCTAGAAGAAGATGACATTATTGTCAAGAACAAGGCTATAATTAGTAAGACGGTATCGATTATGATGAGACCTATGCACTAGTAGCCTATCTTGAAGCTATTCAAATCCTTTATGCTTTCACATCCCATATGAACTTCAAATTGTTTCAAATAGATATCAAAAGTGCTTTCTTGAATGGATTCATTCAAGAAGAAGTCTATGTTCGCTAGCCTCCAAGCTTTGAAGATGCAAAGAATCCTGAGCATGTCTTTAAAATGAAGAAAGCTCTTTATGGATTGAAGCAGGCTCCAAGAGCTTGGTATGAGAGGTTGACCAACTTCTTGATCAGCAAAGGCTATGAAAGGGGTAAAGCAGATACAACTCTGTTTATCAAGCGAAGGAAAGAAGATGCGTTACTTGTCCAAATATACATTGATGGTATCATATTTGGAGCAATTGATGAGAAGCTATGCAAGGAATTCAACAAGTAGATGAATAGCGAGTTTGAGATGTATACGATGGGAGAGCTCAATTTCTTTCTTGGACTTTAGATCAAGCAGACTAATGATGAAATCTTCATCAATCAGTCCAAATATGGCAGAGAAGTTCTGAAGAATTTGACATGGAAAATTCTAAGCCAATGTCCACTCCTATGGCTACGGATACTATCTTTAGTAAAGATGAAGCTGGTAAACTTGTGGACAGCAAATTCTATAGATGAATTATTGGTTATCTTCTTTATCTCACTGCTAGTAGGCTAGACATACAGAATGTTGTGTGCTACTTTGCTCATTATCAAGCTGATCTTAGAGAATCTCGTTTAGAAGTTGTAAAGAGAATTCTCAGGTACTTGCAAAGTTCAATTGGAGCAAGCCTATGGTATCCCAGTAGCTCATATTTCACTCCTAGGGGATTCACAGATGCTGATTGTGGAAGAGACAAACTCGACAGGAAGAGTATAATAGGAGGATGTCATTTCATTGGAGAGTGCCTTGTCTCTTGGTATAGTAAGAAGCAAACTTCTGTTACGCTAGTTGAAGATGAGTACATGGAAACAGGAAGTTGTGTAGCACAATTTTTGGATAAAGCAGCAATTGGAAGATTATGGTATCAAGTCTAATTGTCTCAAAGTTATGTGTGATAACAAGAGCACAATTGATTTATCCAAGAATCAATTCAGCATGGACGAATGAAGCATATCAACATCAAGCATCACTTCATTAGAGATCATGTGCTACGAGGAGATGTTAAGCCGAAGTATGTTCCATCAGAGGAGCAGCGTGCTGATATATTCACCAAACCATTACCGAAGGAATAATTCTGTATACTAAGGTAATTGATTGGTATGGCAAATCCACGATAAAGAAGAAAGATGAAAATCTCAGAAATTTGGCTATGTGTGGGAGATAAAAAATGGGATGACACATGGATAACGTCATCAAGTTTTTAAAGTAACTGGTGTGAGGAACAGTTCGTCGTTAAAATTCAAACCTCTACATTTTCAAAAGATGCACAATTGAATAAGAACCATTTTTACCAAAACTCACTATTTTACTGAGGTGGTTAATTAGACGTCAATCTCAGCGTTCATTTTCATCAGAAGTTGAGATAGTGACACGTATCCAGGAGAGATGAGATCATCTACATAAGTTGAACAGTTGAAGAGAGTAGGTCACTTACTTTCTGCGAATTTGAATCCTCAAAGCATTCGAACCCTAATTTCTTCTTCTTTCAATCCTCTCTCAAAATCTACCAAATGGTGAAAACCAAGACCACTCACCGACTCGAGAACACCACTTTCATGAGAATTATTGTGAACATGGAAGGGAATACTGAGAAGATAACCTTTGAAGCGGGAACTAGTCTTGCGAGAGTAGAATGGGAAGATGGATTAGATTTTAGCCCGGTTTATAAAGTGAACTATGAAGGCTACTTCTCAACAAGATGATGCACCAAGTTATTAAGTAGCAGCACCTCAGTTCCTTCTTGAGGATGGAAGGTTCAGCAATCACAGGCCTCATTAGAGCTTTCTACACTCATCTCTATATAATAGAAGGCTTTAGTGATAATTTGCTGATGGACTTTGGAAGCAAATAAACTCTAATTTTTCTCATTTGATTGGGAGAATCCTCAACATGCCTAATTCAGGCACTCAGCTCCGCAGATATGGTGATGAAGATGCCATCATCATTCCCGAGGATTGGGAACTCCCAGCCAACTATGTTTGGGGGGAGATTGCCACTAGCAGGATATCTTGGGCAGTAAGGATGTTCCATGAGCTGGTGGTGAAGTTACTGCTACCCAAAACAGGATAACTGACTAACTGCATATACTTCAAATGTTGTGTGATCTACCATATGGTAGAGGGTAAAAAGCTCAATTGGCCAGTGGTGATTCTTCACCACTTGACAAAGTTGACTACTGTCTATCACTATGGTTACCTCATAACTAAGATTATGAGAGCAGTGAAAGTCGACGTAGCTCAGTTTTTGGGGGAGTCCGGTGAAACAGTCCTACCAGTGAAGAAGAGGCTTGAAATGTCACATTTCAGAAGGCTGGCTCATAACCAAGTTCATGCTAGGTACACCAAGGCTCAGTAGAAGCGAATGCTGAGATGTATACTAACAATATTGCCTGCGGACATCAATAGGAAAGAGGAAGATCAGTTTATGGTAGACTTTGAGGAGAGTGATGACTCTGATAAGGCTCCCATCTCTAGTATCTTGGAGAATGTGACCACCATCCCCTCCAAACTAGAGAAGGTTGCTTCCTCTGAGGCTAAGGGGAAGAGTCCAGCTAAGTCCAGTGATGCTCCTACTTAGCATCAAAGAATGAAGATGCAAGCCAAAACCCGTACCTAAAGGGAGGTAGAGGCTAAGCTGCTAGTTGAGCAGTAAGTTGAGGAAAAAGAAGCAGAGGCTAAGGCTAATGAGTCCCCATGCCAAAGGAAGTGCAAGATGGTATTCTCAGATGATATTGAGGAGCAGGGCAAGGCCATGAAGTCTAGAGATGAGGACTGGCTTGGGTCCAACACTGCTGAGAACATTCAAGATGATTTTGCTAAACTTAAGGGCACTCAGCGAAAGCGTTTTGCCTCCACAAGGCCATTGTAGAAAAATGTGCAGGTGCTGAGCAACGAGGAGGATGCTGGAGAAACCCTTACCCTGATCCTGAAAGAGTCTAATCCTTAGGACCCCAGCATCCCCACTCCCACATTCACTCATGTGGAGGAGCCTTCTTCTCAGCATGAGAAACCTCAGGCTGACCCATCCTTGGGTCAAACAGCTAACCATGAGGTTTCACAAAATCCTACCCCTCATCTTCTCTTGTAAATCCTCAAAACCCTTCTTTTGTAAATTCTTCTATTCCATCAAGTTCTACTCCATTAGATCCTGAAATGTAGAAAGGTTCTTCTCCTTCTACTTCTGTACATTCCCCAATTCAAATTTCTTCACTTGAAAATAGCCAAGATTCTTTTCCTCCATCTCCAATACATATTTCTTCAACACCTTCACCTATACATTCTCAACCAACAACCAATTTTTCAAGAGCCATTCTACCTTCTATTCCACTCAAACCAACTTCTTCATCTGTACATGGTTCTGAACCTACCCTTTCTTCAAACCCATCCTCAACCCCCTTAACCCCTCTGGTTAGGGAAGTTCCCAACACTGAGAATTCCGCTCAGCAGGGAAAAGTAAGTGGTCAGATTGCTGAGGAAAATTTTACAGCCAGTGAAGCATCTGAACCTAGCAGCAAGTCACCAATGGTTGATACATCTTTCTTAGTACAGATCCGAGAGTTAGCAAGGAAGTAATTTCCTGCGCTCAAGACTGATGCTAAGTTAGATGGAGTAGTAGGTAACATGTTACTCACTCAGGAATTGACGGACTCATAATCCAGGCCCAAGGTGAAATTACCTGAATTCGAATAGCACATAAGTGTGCCTAATGACTCTCTATACTTTGAGGAGTTTGAGAGGATCCAAAGCAGCTTGTTGGTTATTTGAAATCACTTGGAAAAAGAGTGTGCCAAGAGCCTGGTAGATAAGATGACACTAATCCTGAATGGGTTAATGGACTATACAACCCAGCTTGGGGCAGCTGCTACATCTATTCCTACATCTACTATGATGGAAAATGCTGTTGCAGGAAAGATAAAGAGTAGTGTAGATGTTGATACTGAGCAGCTAAGTCTCTTGAGTACCAATATGGCTACTCAAGTGATACAGATCCATAAGCTTAGTAAGGTGCAAGCCAAAATAAAGAGAATAATCAATCGCAAGATCGAGGTCGTTTCCAAAGAGGTTGCATCTACCAAGGACGTGAGCCACAGCATCACAAAGCTAGTAAAATCCAAGTTATGATTCTTGCTAGTCCATGATAACAAGTAAGATGAAGTCCTCAAGCTATTAAAGGATATCTCAAAGAGGCTGGATAAGGCCCCTATCATGAACATTGACTCTCTACCAAGATGGATACCCTTCAGCGAGAAGTCTCTGATCACATAATGGAGAAAGTCTCCTCATCATAGAAATTTCTGATGACTGCCATGGGATAGAATTTTCCAGACATGCCTATGCCGAGTGCGCCTACAACTAAATCCCTCTACCTTGAGACCGGAATGACAATCCACATAAAGCTGAATGTCATTAAAACCAAGGTGGAAGATTTGACGAAGAAGGTGGATTCTCTACTCAGGATGGGAGAGCTGGATGGAAAGACATCAACTACACTTCACGGTGTATCGAATCCATTGGACCCAAAATTCTTGACATCAAGTGTCTCCATGTGTTTCTGTCAACATCAACAAGGTCATCAAATGAGAAGACTCCACGTTGGATTCTAGCGCGTCTCTCTTAGAACCAGATTGCTTGAAGATAAATGAGATTTTGTTAATGAAATTTTATCAAGCCTCAACGTTCAAATTCTATCTCTAAACATCCTGGAATCTATCTCTAACGGGTAAGATTCAAAAAATTTGAAGAGATGAGAAATTGAAGATTAGCAATAACTTAAAGTTTGCAATGGCTACTTCGTAGAGCTTCAAAGTATAAATAGAAAACTAGAGCAGAAGTTCAAACTTGGTGAATCACCACTAATTTCTTAAGAGCTAAAAAGCTGGGCAAATTACTCTAGCTTCCAAAGAAATTCCATCACAAGTAATCAACAAACATCAAAGTCATATCTATTTGTAATAGAGAGAAATTACTTAGATTAACATTGTAAGGATTCAATGTTTCTATAAGTTGAATTCAGTTCGCATTCTTATTTAATCTAAGGGTCAATTTGGGAAGGGTACCCGAACTGAGTTGAGCGGTAGTTAGAAAGGAGGGTACTTTCTGTAATAGTGTTTGCCCGCTATAAAGGCTTCTCTGCCTATTGAAGGAATGAATCACTAGTGGATTATAGCTTAGAGATGGTATCCGAGGACTAGAGGTAGGCCAGGGGCCGAACCAGGATAAATCTCAGGTGTTGACGTTTTAACTTTAAGCATTAAGCTTGATCAACGATCAGCTCATTCATCTCTCTCTCATTCATTATCCTGTTTGTGATCCGATCTGTACTGAGTAGTCTAACTCAGCTAAAGATTGAAGATAAGTTTTTATATCGTACTCAGTAAGTATATAAAAAATCGAACTTGGCGATTAAACTTTGAAAAAACTAAAAGTAACCAAGATTAAGAATTCAACCCTCTCTGCTATTGTTAAGAGCCCATTTGGGGACCAACAGTTTGATTGGGAGGAGATGGAATGGGTCACTCGGCATTCCCTTTCCTTGAGGGATAAGATGATCTTGCAGGATGGAGTTGCGCGGATATGCTTTCCCTCTTAACCTGTTTGTGTTTGATTTGTAATGCATGTACATTATATTATCCTTGATGTATATGATTATGATTCTCATATGCTATGATGGTTGTAGTCATTGGCGGCTAGGGGGATCTACTACGAACAGCGCTACCGGTAGCTTGAGGGTCATTTCCAAGCATTGGATATTAGCCATAGAGGATCTGGATTCTCGCTACCAGGGCTTGGACATCATTCATTGAGATTTGGATGCTTGATATCAGAGTTTGGATGACGAGCATCAACAGTTGATTCGGTAGACCGCTTAGTCTACCCGAGCTCAAGAGGAGGAGCAAGCTGCTAATGCGGATTTTACCCATTCTCTCGAGCTTGACTTCTCTTCCTTGCTCGATGGGTCAGGGTATCGGGCAACTACTCACTCTTGATTGGGACCCCAACTATTTCGGTGTCCCTCAGCCTTCTCCCATACATTATCCGACTGATGACACCTCCGGGAGTCTACGCCCCGAGGATTTTGAGATTGCTACCATGGCTCCCCGAGATTTGGTGGGTGAAGATGACCGATAGGCGAAGCATGCTCAGAAGGTTTTTTTTTCTTTTTGGTCTTGTTTTATCTTTTTAAACAAAACTCTTGGATAGTCTTTGTAAAACTTCAAAGTCTTGGATTTATGGAAAAAAGAATAGGGCTTTGACTACTGCATGCCGGGTCCTTACTTGTTGCGCTTTTGTTTTTATGAAAGTGGATGTTTGTTTGTTTGTGAATGTTTATGTGTATGTATGAATGAATGAATGTGGTATGCTAATGTTTCTTATTAATGGATGTAGGTAACACCAGTATTGACGAATTTTCTTTAGCTCTTTCTTGCTGATGTTATCACATAATGAACGACTTAGGGCTTTCCTCTGCACCAACCGGGAGCTTGATTGGCATAAACTCAATGGGTTTTGGGTGCGAGGCCTTTAATACCTCATTTCTAGGCCTGTGAACACGACCTTTATCTGTGCTACTATAAAGTTTTGGGATCTAGCCATCCACATCTTTCGCTTTGCTGAACTTGAGATTTGCCCCTTGGTCGAGGACTATCATGCCATCTTGGGGCTTCCTTTTCTAGAGAATCCAACTCCAGCCTTTCCTACGAGGCTTTCCTTTGTATTTCCTTCCTTTCAATTTGGGGGTGAGGATAAGCTGTGAGGATTGTGGAACTTAGAATCCAACAAGCACTTTTTATCTTCCCCTCCAGACATCAGAGGTTTTTGAGTTGATGTTATCCTTAGCTAGTGCAAAACTACTCCCAGTTCTCATCTCGCATAGCCCTACATGTTGGCCTTACTTCTCTTGGAGGAGTTTGTTTGTGGGGTTGGAGTAGTTACCCCGTTCTGCTTGTTGTCTATTATTGACCCACTCTTTACAGGTCTTTCTCTTGTGGCTTTAGATTTAGCATAGAATTTGGTTGACATGGATGCTGCTACAATGAACCTAGACTTAGTGAGTGACCACTTCACTTTACTCGAGGTAAATCTTCTTAATCTTTCTCTTCATGAATTCCATTTTCTTATTTGAATGAAATACTTGCAAGTGTGGCTATTTGAGAAGCTTCGTTTGACTGCCGATCCTCGCTTGGGCAAGGTGCGATATCTTCCTTCTCATTATGGCCCTATGGGATTTGTTAGGAAGGACCATCGTTCATTGAGTGAAGATACTTGGATTGAGATATTATGTTCTTATCGAGCTTTCAAGATTCGTTGGCTCAGTCTTTGGTTAGAGATTCCTTTCGTGGCCACCAACGTGCATTAGTCAGGCGTGTTGCTGATGGGCTTATTTGGCATCACCTCATATTCTCCTTCCTATCTATGTAGGTATACGAGCATTATCAATGAGTTCCTAGGGTTTTGTGTTTAACCCATTTCCACGACTTTGGTCTCGACACACCGGATGCTATACGGAGACTTCGGGCGTAGGCTACCATTGTTGCTTTGGATTACAATGCCCTAGAGACTATTGATACTGACGAGTTTATCATAGATGGCTGGGTGAGATTAGGAGACTTCCTGATGTCGACCATCATTTCAAGGTGTCACTCAAGTGGGAGCGAGACGATGACGGCTTAGATCCTCTTCCTCATACTTCAAGGAAGCATGCTCGCTAGAATGATTGACACCCGTAGATCAATATTCATTTACCATAGACTTTTGATATCTGTTTCCTAGACTATGCATTTGATTTGTTTTTTGACATTATGAAGCTTATTGAGGCTTTTTAACTTGAATATGTTTTGTTTACTTGTGATATTCTACATGCACACATTCATACAACATAAACATAAATCTTGCAACAATAATAACATTTCATTAATGATTTTAAAGAGGGTACAAATTTTCCAATGATTTGAATCCTTCCACCAGCTAGCCTAGAACAGGTTTTGTCTGAGTCGCCCTTTACGGGTTTTCAACTCAGTGAACTTTTATTATTCATTTTTTTACAAAGAAAGGTCCTAATTATTTCCCAGCTAGCTAATTGACAACTGACTAACTCACTTTTGACATTTTTCTCTTTTTTGTGTACTACTTTTTCCTATTTATTTCTTTTGCCCCTAAAATTGGTAGCGCTTGAGTCAGTCTTGGTTAATTGAGTTGACGAATTCATTCCCATCCATATCCATGATCTTGGCGGCTCCTCTACTAAGGATCTCTTTCATGATGTAAGGGCCTTCTCAATTTGGATGAAACTTCCCCCGAACATCCACATTCGATGGTCTTATTTGCTTCAAAAATAGGTCTTCCGATATCAAAGGTTGGTTTATGAATTTGACCTAGTTATTCTATGCCCTAGCCATGCGTTGTTGATACATTTGCAAGTGACAATGCTTTTAGACATTGTTTATCTCTCATATTCAGCTACTCATATCTAGCCCTTGCCCAATTTAATTCCTTTAATCTCGCTTCCAAGGCTACTCGAAGAGATCTCACTTCCATTTCAACTAGTAGGACTACTTCCATCCAGTATACTAATGAGAACGGGGTTTGATTAGTAGGAGTTTTGACATTGGTTCTGTATCCCCATACTGCAAATGGTAGTTTATCAGCCCAATCGTTGTAGGTAACAACCATTTTGCTCAAAAGTTTCTTTATCGATTTATTGGCTACTTCTACTACCACATTGGCTTGTGGATTGTAGGGTGATGATCGATGGTGCTTGATCTCATATTTCTTTATCAAATCTATTATCGCTCCTTAGAATTGAACCCCATTATCCTATATGATGTAATGCAGGATACCATAGCGGGCGAAAATATGCGTTTCTATGAACTTGGCCATCTTCTTAGTTGTGATATTGGTGTAAGATTCGACCTCCAACCATTTCGAAAAGTAGTCTACTACTACTACTACAATAAACCGATGTCCATTAGTCGAACTAGGTAGAAGTTCGCCAATGATGTCGATGCCCCACATTGAGAGTCAATAAGGAGTACATAGACTATGGAGCTCGAATGGGGGTAAGTGGATGATGTCTCCATAAATCTGGCATTCATGACATATTCTTACTTCAACCATGCAATCTAAGACCACTGTCATCCAAAAATAGCCTTGGAGCTGAATTTTCTTTGTAAGTGCCAAACCATTCATGTAGGGCCTACAATCTCCCACATGCGTCCGCTGGATGACCAACATTGCCTCTTTCTTAGTGAGGCATCTTAGTAATAACCCTTTAGACGTGCGTTTGAACAAATCTATGTCTACTAATCTGAATTTTACTGCCATCCATTGCAAAGAGGTTCATTCTGAGTCTGTTGCTCCCTCTAGATATTCGTTGCTTTACAAAAGAATTTTGATGTCCAAGAACAAGCTACCTATGGCTTGTTCATATTTGGTTTCCACTAGGTAACAGTAGAAAGTTTTTTTGGCTATTTGAAGGATAACTAGCTTTATTGGTTGAGCCTGGGGACCTTCCCACATTAATGCTAGTGTAGCTAGTGCATTAGCCATTTAGTTTTTATCCCTTGGTACGTGTTTGAAAACACATCTTGTGAACTTTTGGGAGGCCTTCCAAACTGCTTCTACATAAGGATGAAGCGATTCTTCTCTAATATCCCAATCTCCAGTAACTTGTCTAATGACTAGAGCAGAGTCCCCAACTACTGAAACATCTTTTGCCCGCACTTTCTTAAGTACCTCCAATCCAAATAGACAAGCTTTGTATTCTACACCATTATTTGTTACTGGGGACTCCAAGAGTTTCAAAAGTGGTATGACCGTGTTTTGCGAGGTTATCAGGATAACACCTAGGCTAGCCCCACTTCTATTCATTGTATAGTCGAAGAACATTTTCCATTCTGTTTGGGCCTCTTCTATGAGTGCTGATTGTTCATTTAGGAATTCGAGATCCTTGACGTAATCGGATTCTAGTGGTTGATTGGCTAGAAATTCTACGATTGCTCATCCTTTGATTACTTTCTTAGTTACGTATACAACGTCGAATTCTAATAATAGTAGTAACCATCATGATAGTTTCTAGACGAGTGTTGGTGATTGGCACAGATATTTCATCGGGTCGATTTTTGTTACTTCTTGAATCCTATAAGATTGAAAATAATGGCATATCTTCTTTGTTAGCCAAACCATTGTTGTACAAATTTTCTCTACCAGAGTGTAGAACGACTCATATTCGAGTAGTTTCTTACTTAGGTAGTAGACCGCATGCTCGCTCCTATCTTTGTGCTCTTGTTTAAGCCTTTCCCCAACAGATGACTCCTCGATGGCCAAGTATAGGATAAGGGGTTTCCCGGGCACTGGTGAGCGGAGGATTGGTGGGTTTATCAAATATTGCTTGATTTTATCAAAAGCAATGTGACATTGGTCTAACCAAACCACTGGTTAGTCCTTTCTTAATGGCTTAAATATCGATTTGTAGATTGTGGTGAGTTTGGTAATGAATCTGTTGACGTACTGTAGGGACCCTAGAAATGAATGGACTTATTTTTTTTTCCTGGGTGGAGGCATTTCCCTCATGGCTCAGCTTTTGTCAGGGTCCATTTCAATTCCTTTTTGGTTGACTATGTGGCCTAGAAGTTTCCCGGAAGTTAGCCCGAATATACACTTCTTTGGGTTCAGGCGTAGGTTATATTTTTCAATCCTGGTAAGAAACTTGTCCAAAATAGCTAGGTGTTCTTCCCTGGTGTTGGATTTGACGAGCATATCATTTATGTAGACTTCGACCTCCTTGTGAATCTTGTCATGGAGCAAGGTTGTCATGGCTCGCTAGTATGTTGCCCTGGCATTTTGAAACCTAAATGGCATTACCTTATAATAGTAGACACCCCATTCCATGATGAAAGTTGTTTTTACCTTGTCCGTTATGGCCATTAGGATCTGGTTGTAACCTGAAAACCAATCCATGAAGGAGTACGTAGCTGCCCTAGCTACGCTATCTACCAAAACATCTATGTGGGGTAAGGGTAAGTTATCCTTGGGGGAGGCTTTATCCAGATCCCTAAAAACTACACAAACTCTAACCTTACCATCCTTCTTTGCCACTAGGATGATGTTGGCTAACCATTTTGGGTATTTGACTAATTCTAGAAACTTGGCCTCGATTTGCTTTGCCAATTCTACCTTAACCTTCTCTGCCCATTCAAATCTTAAGCAACGTGGCTTTTGCTTTACTGGTTTGATTCGAGGGTCAGTTGGAATATGATGTTCCATGATTTGTCTGTACACCCTAGGCATGTTACCGTATGGCCAAGCGAAGTCTACCACGTGATGCCTAAGTATATTTATTATCTCTCCTTTTCCGTCAGGAGTCAAAATCATTGGAAATTATCACCATTTTTGTGATTCATTTGTACCCAAGTTAACTTCATTTAATGACGTGTCAGGTATGTTAAAGATGTTATGTGTATGATCATATGAATGCTTGATGCTATTTGGCAGAATATCAAACAAGTAAGCAAAATCGTTATCTTTCATTGCATGGGTCTCATAGGTAAAATTATCAAAAGCATCATAATTGTTCAAAATTACATCACTACTTTCTTCTTCTACATGCTGAGGGTCTTCAGTTGTCTTTATAGGTGTGTTGGGGATTACTTCCTCTTCCAGGGTAGTTCGGGCAAGCTTCTCCTCCAGGAGTTTAACTATATCAGACACAGTCTGATCTCGAGTATCGCCTTTCTTCTTCATTAACTTGCTGATGGCCTTTGTAAATGCTGTGACTGCATCCTCAAGTGTCTCCTCCTTCTTGGGTTCGGCCCTATTACTCTCAGCTGTAATCATCTCAAGGGTAAGAATCGGCTCTTCTTTAGGTAGTAAGGGCTCTTCAGGCTGCTCAATCAGCTTTCCAGCCGCAAAGTTGAATACATCATTGAAGATCTTAAGTCCTTTGACCTCTTTCCCATTTAGAATCGAAGGCTCAAGTTCCCCTAGGTACTCCTTGCTCCTTTTAGCCTCACAAATGCTCATCATGTTGTAGAATAAGGGTTGCTTATGTTTATACATCTTCCGGTTTGGGGTGAATCCCAAACCTAGCCCAGGTGTGACCAAAACAAGATCAATAGCTCTGATGATTCCCTGATGGTGCTTGCCCAAACCCCTTCATATGATAAAACAATGTTTCTTCTTAAGAGCCTTTAAGCTTTCGAGGAAAAAATGGTACCCTTTGGAGTTCTAAGCCCCTTTTTTTCTTCGGCGATTACTACCACCTCGAATGCAATGGCAGCCATTACCGACTCCTCATCTGCCTCGATAGTTATTGGTTACCCATTATGAATGAGCTTGATCTTCTAGTGCAAGGTAGAAGGGACTTTCCCTATTGCATGAATCCAGGGCCAGCCTAACAGTAGTGAGTAGGTTACTAGGATATCTAGTATAGTGAACTTTACATTGGAGGTCACCCCTCCTATAGTGACCTCTGCTTCGAAAATGCTGACCACTCCCCTCTTGGAATTGTCATAGGACCGAATTAATATATCAGACCTGATCAGAATATCTCCTTGTATTCCTAAATGGGGTAGGACTTTAAGTGGGCTTAGGTTCAGGACTGACCTGTCATCAACCATCATGCAAGGGATTGCTTGATAAAAAATTCACACTTTGATAGATAGTGCCCTGTTGTTCACTCCAAGTTCTCATGGTAATTCCGACTGCTCGAAAGTTATGGCTAGTAGTTGGCGGGGAGTGATCCCTTCCCCGATTGTGGTGCACATTTCTATCACTGACGTTGTAGGCATTGCGGGCATCTCCATCAGCCTTTTTACCAGACCCATCATGTGTTTCTAAGATATCTCAAGCAATTTCCAGATGCTGTATTTTTCCCGAATCCCCTTTAACTGATTTACTAGTGGATCCACGTCTAATACATCCTCATCCACCTTCGGAGGTAGTGGTGGATCAAGTTACTCCCTAAAATTGTTAAGCTGTACGGCCTCTTCCCTCTAGAAAATCCTTATAGTACGAGTGACCCTAAGTACCCCTTCTTCGATCACCCTCGTCTTAGCAAAAGTCACCCAGGGGTATTGATCATACCCATCATCAGATTGACCTCGCGGTCCTTTTAGCGTGTAAGTGTCTAGATTGATGGGTTTCTTCTCGTACATGATGGCCTCACCATCAACTAAGGTCCCCTCATCTGTTTTCCTCTTTCTTCTAGATTTAAGGACATATGCATCCAGGTCTATTGGCACCCACCCTAGTGTTTTTCCAAAACTTGCTTCCACTGTATCCCCTCGAGATTCAGCCCTCTCTACTGAGAATACCTCAGCTAGTGGATCCTCCTCCATGCTTTTCCCTTTGTCAGTTAAGGTGTTCACCCCTGGATTAGACCTTAACAGCATTCCAAAAACCGAATTGGTACGTATCCCTGATCCTACTGTAGGAACATTACGGAGTTCTACTGCTCTTTCTCTGTCGAGGTGGTGGGGTTGATACGACAGCTCATCAAAATCCGGGATTGCCAACTTTGACAGGTTGTAGTGGTACCAGTAGCATGCTCCTTCTATTATTAATTGATAACCAGCTTGCTCGGTCGCTCTTGTAGGTATTACCATGTAAATGAACATCCACCACTTTATATAACTCATGAGTGGCTCAATATCCTTTTGTTTTCAAGCAAGCAAATCTTGCATGCCTTGTTTTGGTGGTTCCAAGAATGAAAATTATGATTGGAATTCTGCAACAATGAAGTTCCACATGCTTTTTATCCGCTCTGATTACAGGTCATACCACTGACTTGCGACTCCTACTAATGAATAGGGAAACATCATTGCTATCATATCTAATGAAAGGCCTTATGCCCGGCACAAGGTGCAAAATTCGAAAAGATGAGAAGATGGTGCGTCATTCCCATTGAACACTAACATACCAGCTAGATTAAAGTTGGTCCTTGGGATCTCCTCCCAATTGCTCGATTGTGACTCGAGAATCTCCATCACATCATCAGGTTTCATTTCTAACCCGATTACCATCACGTATTGGTTAACCTCGATGGGCGGTACTTCTCTTGACGAACCCTCCCTAGGCGAAGTGACGTAGGTTTCTGTCTGGTAAAAACCCATAACCTAGCAAGGTCAACCGTAAATACTCCGATCTTACCCTCGAACCCCTAGCGGCCTAATTCTTCCTCCAGCATCCTCAAGACATGACCTGGATCTATTTTCTCTTTGACTACCATTACGAACTCCCCCAAGCTTTCAGACATGCCTTTTAGCACCTTTTTCTCCTCCATCCCGGAGTTGATCATCCCCATGTTTACCTTAAAATTTGGTAAAGGATTTATCTTGGTACTTGGTTTAAGGGGTGGTTCGTGAATGATCTTATCATCCATTAATTTATGAATAACCTTCAGCAGTTCTTTGTAGTTATTCATCCTGTGCCCCAAAGTCATATGGTAGTGGCAGAAGTTGTTCTTATCCTCGGGTTAGGGAGGGACATACTTTTTCAAGCTCTCAATCTGCTTGAGCTCCCATAACTTAGTGAATAGGAACCCGAGGTTGGCCTTATAAGGGGAAATACCATGGTACTCCTCTTTGGATAGTCTAACAGCAGCTACTTTTTCTTCTTACACCAATTGTATCGCGGGCTACTTCGACTTGACCTACATAGGGTTAGGCTCATTCTTCTTATACCAGTGCTTGCTCGCTGGCTGGTCCACTGGCTCATTCGTAGCATCCTAATGCTCTATCTTCTTCGCCCGAACAAATACCTCCTAGTAGCCATGAAAGGTCTCCGACCCAAGCTTTTTCCTATAAGCTGGTAGGGTACCATCTAGAAGCTTAACTATCATTTTTTACATACTCAACCAAGCCTATAACCTAACCTGCGTAGCCATCTAGCATTCAAAGTAGGGTTTGAAACTCTCACCCGGCTTCTGTTTCATTACCTCCAAGTTTTGCATCATGGTGACCATAAGGGTGTTGAAACCATAATGATCGACCATGGCCTAGGATAGAAGCCCCCATTCTTAAGCTATGTCGACCGTGAGATGACTGTACCATTCATTAACGGGACTACCAAGGGTATGAATAGCTTGGCCATCATGCGATCACTTATCTTCAAGGCCCTCATCACATTCTGGTAATGTGCAAGGTGGGCACAAGGGTCTGTCGTGCCTGTGTATTTCTCAAACTGAGGCATCATAAAAGTTTGATGATAGTGTATCCTCATCTCCAACTACCGACTATGCCAGGAATACGCCCATCTAGCCTTGTGCAAGGTGGCCACCATGGGTAGCCAAGAATTGTTGCAATATCTCCGCCATCCCTGGTTGTTGGAGGATGTAATTACCAATCATGAGTAGCCACCATACTGACTACCCTGATTGTACTACCCCTGACCTTGAAATATCGGATTGGGCACTCTTTAATTAGGAATGGATTGTTGGGCTACTCCTTGATAAAAAGGTCTTGGTGTGAACAATGGCTGACCAGGATGACTTCATCCTGCCCCGAACTGGGTGCACCATATGTGAGGTAGAAGATCCCCCTATTCTAGGCTGACTAGTTGAATCGCTGTTATTAAGGGTGACCTCCGGGCTAGACACTACATGCTGAACCCCCCCGACGTGTCGATGGATAAGCGATGCTAGTTGGTCACTATTTGCGAAGGCATTTTGGATAGCTACAATCTCTGTGTTTACCAACAATCGATTTGTCTGTTGAGAACCTAATCCCGTAAGAAAGGGGTGACCCTCCCCTATAGCTTCTTCTCGTGGATTGGTCATCCTATCAAAATTGAAAGATTCACGATGAATCAGAACATGAGTCCTCACTTGAATTAATGTGCGAAACCCCATCCAGATTGGCCATAATCGAAGAAATGCGGACTAAGCAGTTAGCAGACCTCTTCCAAGCCCTTTCAATCAAGAGTAGAAGATCAATCATGCATGTAAGATTTATTATGCGATTCATATGTGAAAAATGCATGAGACGTTAATGTTATGGCTGCATTCACAAGAGGTTAACGTACCATGATGTGAGGTGAATAATGTGATTGTCAACCCATTTGAAATAAATAGGTAAGCCATTAGGTAAAATGAAAATAGGTGAAAATGAAAATCCAACCCCCGGGGTTGGATTTGAGATATGTGAGATGTCTTAATGACGTCATAACGTGAATGGTATAAATGAGGTGGCTGAGTTAACCGTGTGGTAATAGGTCAATAGTTTTAGATTTCATATTGTGACTAGATCTCATAAAAAGGTTCAGTGTGACATACCTTGATGAAAATAACTACCGTATATGAATGATTTTGTTATTTTCCCCAATTAGGGTGGAGTTTTGGATATCAGTGTGATCATCACTTATTTGAGGGTATGCGATGATGCATGAATCATTGCGTCATGTGGGTGAATGGTTCGGATGTTAGTAGGGACATCACATGATGTGAGAAAAATGGTTTGGGTAGGTATTTGCCCTGTTTGGGCTATGTGGTATTTTTTATTGCCCCGTGTGAGTTGATTATCGGATGTCAAGTGGACATCAAGCGTAAAAGTTTGGGTATGTGATCGTAAGTTTCTAAATATACTAATTCTGATAGGCTTATATTTGGTAACGGTGCCAAAAAACTTGTTCCCCACTTTTCTACTGATAAGATAAAAGTTCAAAATGTGAACAGGTGTTGTCAATACCGCTTATCAAATAGAAAAATGGTAACCACTGCAAGTATGTAGTTATGATGTAGTTTTAAAAGATATCGATCCCACAAAGAAGATTCGGTTCAACGGACCAACTAGAGTTACGAAACAAAAGAAATAAGATAATTTGTAGGGTTTGGGTGGTTTGGATGAAAGGCTACATATTAGAGAAGATGTAAATTATATAGATATTCCCAAAGAACAAGTATAGTAGAGAAAAACATGCAAAATCATTAAGAAGATTTCATACACTAGATAACTTAAACAAACACGGTTCTAGATGCCCAAATATTCAATAATTCACCGCAGAGCAACACATAAAATGACTTTTCTGGATCTAGGGTAAATGAATTATGACACTTATAAGAACATAGATAACAATAATAATATGCTTAGTACGGGTCGCTCTCACATAGCCATATTTAACAAGTTACCACTCCAAAAATGTTAGCTCACTAAATAGCGTTATAATCACAGATCCGGTGATTATACACAATTTTGTTAACCCCGAAATCATTGTTAAAGTTAACTCGAAAGCATATAACTTAATTAATATAAGAGACGCAAGACGAAATACTCATTATGACACATAGACATATCATAAAATTCGAAATAGAAAGTATAAGTAGAAAACAAAGTAAAGTTGTAAGGTATGCAAGTGAAAGCTAAAGTTGGTCAAACCGTATCCACTCTTTAATGGGAGTCGTCAATTCTCGCAATTCCTACGTCTACTTTGAATTCGGTCTCAACTAGTACAAAACCTATGCTAGGATGCTATTCTTTGTAAATATCGATCAAATGAATGTTGTAGAACATAAACTTTTATTGATAAGTGCTTTATAATTACACTTATACAACAATTGTTCGAATAAGTGGAGAAATCTAGTGATCGAAATAAGAATGGAATCACTTATACATTTTTTCTTGCTATAACTTTAAACGTAGAAATATCTATATATTTTCACTCTCTATCATACACACATACTATCATTCATTGCCCACCATGCATTGCCCCACCATGCACGAAATTGGTGTGATTTGAACCCTATTTATGGAGTAAGAAGGGTTGCGTCTATCCAAACGAAGAGTCGCGTCCATTGGCGAAGGGTTGCATCACTTTAATATGATTGGATGCAAAGTTTCATCCTCATCTACAATGGAAAGGTACCTTTTCATTATTGGTCTACTTTCAAATGTTGTCTTTTCGTCTAGTAGTTGATGGCGGTTAGTCGTTCTTATCCGGTGGTTGGTAGTTTAGAAGAAATAACAAATAACTGTCACAAGTCGTGACTGTGAATTATATGTCGTGATCGTGACTAATGGTTGATAACTTTCTATTTTGAAGAATGACAAGTCGTGACCGCGAATGGGTGTCACGATCGTGAATAATGCTTTTCTTCATAATTATTCTTGCAAATTTCCCGATCTTCGACAGCTTCGATCTTAAGCCAAATCCTTATGTTCCAAGCATCTTTTTGCACCTTTTTCACTCTTTTTACATAGAATTCCATATTTGATCATTTTACTCCCAAGATTCACCTAGTTTCTGCACTTGCATAAAAAACAACTACATATCACGTGAAATCTTTTATATGAAGTATAATATGACTCTAAACCACATCATTTTATAAGTAAAAATATCATGATAATAAGTGTAACTATACACTTATCAAACCCCCACAGAAGAGTATAAAATAATAACTCAAGTTTGTACCTCATTTGGCAAAAGACTATTATAGTGAGTACCACATTCCCACATTGCATAAAGTTCAAGTAAAAGTTCAAAATTTCACACAAATTAGTAATGTGCAATTTATATAGCTTAGTTGCATACCTTTACTCTTAATGGAGGGTCAACCGAATCGCATCTTCATATAAGTGTTATATGCTCACTCGAATATTTCCTTATCTTAAGCATTCTATAAAGTATAAAGGACAAATGGAGTACACTTTGAAAAGATTGATCTCAAGGCATTTTTAGGTAACTTAGGATGCTAAAACACTCTTAGTGATTGCATTTTATGCTCCA
>CATIWQ010358888.1:0-11474 GCA_949673415.1 Euphorbia schlechtendalii
CCTGATGATTGCTCTGTTGTTTTGGGAGACTTTTGTGATGTTGTAATGCTGCATGAAGGAGGCCTAAGTAGGCTTGAATTGACTTTAGGCTTGAATGGGCCATCGTCTTGTTTGTAGGTTCCTCATGTGGAGGTGGAGATTCTTGTTTACTGGGACGATGTTGCCCTAGTTTAGTTTCGCCTTGACCTGTAAGTGACATGATGCGTATGCAAGTATGAATGATTTTATGTATGAACAATATTCATCACATGATGCATGTTTGTTTGTTGTAGGCATTGTTGACTTTATTCATTGAAGAGCCTTCCCTCATGCTGGTGCTTGGTTGCCCCTAGGGTTTGTCCCATTGAGGATTCCATGGGTGACTCCCTCAAAGCGATGACCATAGGCTCATTGAATCAGATTCGAGTTCAAAGCTTGGATCTGGTTTGAGGAAAGTCTGGATGAGTTGTTGATCCTGCATTGTATCTGTGATGATTGCTTGGAAGCCTTTTCCTTGAAGAGTTGATGGTATATAATGCCGTACACGTACTGTTCCGATGAGTAGATCATGATTTTGATATTGGTTTGGTTCTCAATTTTGCATAGGTCACCCTTGAGGGTTTTCAATCTATCGAAACTTATCTTAATTTTTGCCTGGACCGCCCTTTCGGGTTTTCAATCTAGCAAAATTATTTTTCTTTTTATTTTTTTGGATGTTCACTTGCGATATTCTACCATTGGTATGCAAGCAATCCAAGCAAGCATATGCATAAAGATTCAGCAAAAATGACAATTCATTGATGAACTTAACAGGGGTATAAATGTTTCAAATGATTTGACTCCTGCCATTGATTAGCCTTTTTAGGTTTTCTAACCAATGTGGTTCTCTCGATGTCCTAAGTTTTGCCTGAGTTACCCTTTTCAGGTTTTCAACTCAGCAGACTATTCTTTTTGTGTTTTGAAAAGAAGCCCTAATTTTTGCTCAACTAACTGAGCGTTAACTGACAGGCTAAATACAAATTTATTTTGTTCCTCTTAAAGCTTTTTATTGATTTATTTCTTTCACATATGCGTGATAGCAATTGGTTGATTTTGGTAGATTTGGTTGATCAGTCGCTGTCTATGTCCACGACTTCATTTGTTGACTCGTTCAGCGTTCTGATCGATTGGTTGGTGCTTATGCCACTTTTCTGGCTTGAGGTGTATGTGATGATGGGTCTTGATAATTGGCGTTTCCTTCGATGGTGCGATGATTTCCCCACAAATAGTAATGAGTAGTGTGAAGGAACTGTTGACGTGTTCAACTGTCTGACTCCTTTTTATCTTTAGCATTGACTCTTGTTTGATTATCCCTTGAATGGCGGTGATCCATGTGATGGAGTTTTTGACGTGTTCAATGATCTGACTCCTTATTTGAGATATCATGCCGGTTGGTTGGTCTTATGAATGGTGGTGATGGAGTTGTGGACGTGCTCAACGATCCGACTCCTACTTTATGGCATTACGCTGGTTGGTTGGTCCCAACTTGCTTGGTTGACAGTTTGGCCTTATTCTAGCTCCGATCATTTTGGTCTTTGCATGAGTCAGTGGATGTTTCATGTTTGGAGATCTTTCCATTGATATTTCATCTTTGTATGATGAGGCAATTGCTATCATGCGATGTCTAAGTACATGTATTTGTCTCCCACTTCCTCTCAAGAGTCAAATCATTTGACTTTATTGTGGGAAATCCATTTATACCCAAATTAATTTCATGGAATGATGTGTGTCATGTGGTAAAAATAATATGTATATGCTTATGAGAATGCATGATGTCATTCGAAAGAATATCAAGCAAGCAAGCAAAGTTTGAAGCATTCGAAGATTCAAAAGCCTCATTGAAAGAGTTTGTTAATATGAAAGAGTTTAGAAATACTAGTTATTACATCATTAGCATTCTCCTCCTCTACATGTGAAGGGTCTTCTTCCCCAATGGTCACCTTTTAGTAGTCATCAGCTTGCTTCCCCTTCGGTTGCGTAGGGTTGGAGAATGACGTCCCTGAGTCATTCTTCCAGGACCATGACTCACTGATTTGTTGTTCTCTAGGCATTGTCTCGAGGAATTCGAGCCACTCCTTTCATTCGACCTTTTCAAATACCACGTTATAAGAGGGGTAGGCATCATTTCCTAACTTTTCTCTGTATTCCGGCAGGGCTCCATCTATCAATTTTGCAATCATCTCTGGCAGACTGAGATGATCTTTCAACAACACCTGTGTAGCCATCCATTGGGTGTAGTATGACTTGAACAGCTCTCCTAGTTTTTATCTCACGGCCTCCAAGTTTTGCATGATCGTTTTCATCTGAGAATTGAAGCCGTACTACTCTATCAAAGCTGTTGAAAGGAGCCTCCATTTTTAGGACACCTTTGGGGGTAGATTGTTACCGGGGCTGCCAACATGACTATGAACATTTTTGCTAGCATTCTATCACTGACTCGTTGGGCTCTCATTACCGTTTGGTAATTAGTTAAGTGGGCTCGGGGATCTCCTTCCCTATCGAATTTCACTATCTCTGGCATGGTAAAGTTCTCAGGGAGCCACTCATCACTTGGTGCAGTGGGTGGCACCGGGTAGGCGGTGGCCTGGAAGCCTGGGTGCTGTGCTACGTGGGTCACCAAGAACTGATACCACAGCTCTTCTATATTGGGTTGGGGAACTGAGTAACCCGTCTCCTGCCTGGCTGAACCATTGAACTGATTATATGGAACCTGGAGATATATAGGGTCTTTGGGAATAATTGCATAAGTTGGTTGAGGTGGGAATTGACCCTTGTATTGCAAAGTCATAGTGTTCACATTTGTGCCATAACTGCAAAGTGGAGCTTGGAAACTTAGGAAAGATCCCTGCAGAGGATAGGACGTCTGCACATTTAGAATGAACCCTGAAGATGGTGCTCTAAGCCTTGCTGTGGCTGTAAGTTGTTGAGACCCTTGATGGTAACTCGGTTATGCGGGATGAGCAGGCGGTTCTACAACCAACTGATCCGCCACTCCTATCATCTGACCATTACTGCTCGTCGCCTGGCCCGCACCGAAGCCATTCTATCCCAATTGAAAAGGGGGCTGTGTCTGAGGCAATGTGGGCCCTGCTTGGCTGACTTCGAATTGGATGCTAGGAGATGGGAGCACGTGAGGGGCAAAGCCAGGTCTCCCAGCCATAAGATGGGTGGTAGCAGTAGAACCTTGGAGGTTACCGATGGGCCCCTAGTCTGACACCTTGCCCTCTGGCTGTTTAGGGCGAGAATGAAACTGGATAGCTTGAATGAACTGGTCACTGTGAAGAAATGCATTGAGAGCATTGGCTATTTGTTGGCCTATCGTAGACTGGGAGGTAGCAGGCCCACCCTGGTCTAGTTGATTAGTTCCCCCTGACACATTCTGTTGGTCTGCCATTCCATCGATTTTCCCTGAGTTGTTCACTGATCTTCGTCTGGAGCTGAACCCTGAACCAGAATTTGAACCCGAATCCTCACTGGAATCCGTGTGTGGGAGACCCTCTACAAATGATTTTGTTTGGTGAGCCATGATGGGAGAGATCCGAATGAAACGATGTCCCAAACGCTTCCAAGATTTAACTGAAGCAAGGATAATTTCTGTCATCAGAAGTGAAATGCATGCTTGACCGACTATGGACTAGTGCAGGTAATTCTCATGAAATGGCTGCAATATAAAGGTTAGTATGCCATAATGAGTAAAAAGTTATTATCGAAGGTAAGTGTGGTTCGCCAATCCTTTTGAAACAAACCGGGGTTGCCGTATTACTCGTGTGGTAATAGGCTTATGATTGAGGTGTGACTCATGTTTTGCCAATCCATTTGAAACAAAATAGCGAAGTTTTCCTATTACTTGAGTAGTAATAAGCATTCCAAATTCGTTTAAGGGGGTTGCATCCTGGAGATGCAAGTATGTGTTTGCTAATCCTTTTGAAACAAACAAACTGAAAAAAATGATAAACGTTCATGTATCATCTAAGTGATAATACACTTTTGAATTTTGGGAGTTCAAGTTCGTGTAAAACAATGTGTTACACCCTATGAGGCACTAAGTAAAAGGATGTCGTTTTGGCAAGAAAGGTGGTAAGTTTGCCAATCCTTTTGAAACAAACAAACAAAAAATGATAAATGGTTACATATCATCCAAGTGATAATACACTTTTGAATTTTGAGAGTTCAAGTTCAGGTAAAAAAATGCATCATACCCTATGAGGTACTAAGTAAAAGGATGCCATTTTGGCAAGAAAGGTGGTAAGTTTGCCAATCCTTTTGAAACAAACAAACTGAAAAAATGATAAATGGTCGCATATCATCCAAGTGATAATACACTTTTGAGTTTTGAGAGTTCAAGTTCGGGTAAAACAATGCGTTATACCCTAGGCTTAGAATTCTATGAATTTAAGCAAATAGAGGTCTGAGTGTTCAGTAAACACTATCTTGACCATGAGTAATCCTAATCCTAGGTGATGCTGTCTCATCATGTCTGTCAAGGTAAACCGTACTAGGATAATGACATGTGTGTGTATAATTTGTGTCTGCACAACAAATCGTGGGCTAGCATGATGCTCTCTGTGAAATAAGAATGGTGATGTGATAAACACGTAGCACATAGCACACAGCATATCTCTTCCAACCTTATATCTCCCGCATATAAGGGGTAGGCTCCTAATATATAGGCTTGGATCATCTTATACTATGAAGCATTAAGGAGCGAACCTACACAAAAAGATGCATTTGTTTTGGTAAACCTAGGGAAAGTGTCTACGGTTTCCTTATATGAGCTTGGTCATGGTTGTTGATGTAGAAGGTTCTTGTTGCACTATGATACACTTTTCCCCCTTTTCAAGAGAGTCCATGCAGTATGGCAATAAGTGATCCACTCGCTAAGTTCCTTCGATCACTAGGGGGTCACGAAGTATACTTTCGCAAGCTTCTCGGTTAAATAGGGTAACCTAACCTTAATGGCTAATTCGTCTAATGCATATGCTTTGTTCGATATTTTAAATGTGGGTTATCTCATTTGATGACTTTTCAATACTCATCCAAAAATATATTAAACTTTTAAGTTTATAAAAAGGATCCGCAGCGGAGTCGCTACTGTGAGCGAACGACGTTTCGAAGGTCCCGCGCGGACGTAGCGAGGCGCCGACCTCGTGAGATGGGGCGTGGGGTTTTCGAAAATGATGACTTTGAGTGTTTTGCATTGAAAAGTGTGATTTTCAAGCTTAATAGACTCGAGATCAAAACCTCTAGCCTATGGTACTCAGAGTCGCCACCCGGATTAGCTCTTCCAGGAAATTTCGGTATAGCCTAGATCCGTTAAGCCTAAGTGATACCATAGTTCAGAGATTCGGGTTCGGGATGAGTTATCTATTTCATCATCATTTGAGTTAAATTACACTATGATAGAAACCACGTTAATAATATTCGAACTAAACTAGATATTTTTAGTTTATTTTTATTGCGCATGCATAAAACGGTAAGTAAATTGCGGAAAGTAAACACGTAGGAAATTAAATGCGCTTATTCTACGGGGTGATTAATTACATCATTGGTTTAAGGGATTACAAATCGCCTAAATACATCAAAATATAAGGGATATAATCGCCTAGAATACATCGATATCTAATGAATATTACATTGGATTTCAATATTAAAAGCGATACCCGAAGGAAATTAAATCCTAACATACATCTATCATGCATCCACAGAGGTTAGCACGAGATATGGCTTAATATTTGCACATATGTACCAAGTGTACCATGTATGTTTTATTTGGATTTTGGTAAGACCCGTGTGGTCGAGGTAGAAACAACGAAGATTTGGAAGTTCTTGTTTCATGAAAATTGTTCATTTTTATTTACACGTATGTTGGTCGATTTTATTAGTGAAAATGACCGCATGGTAATGTGATGAGGACTGTTATCCGGGAACATGTTTTATTCCCTTCGTGGGGGTGACCTAAAACAACATTTAGAAATATAGATCTAGGCCGAGCATGCATAACATATCTATCGTTTGGGTTAACAACGGTAACGATGTCATTCATATTGTTATCGACTTCCCTATGAAGGGTGATATCGACATCAATGGCCTGAAGAGCTTCTGTTGCTACTCCAAACTTTAATTAACATATTAATATATTAATAAATCATATATAAATCCTAAAAAATTACAAATTAGAGGTTTGTTAACCCCCAATGATGTATTTCCAAACTCTGGATGGTCTCAGTGGGTCATTCCGAGTTTAAATGGTTCGACACGGAGCGAAACAAAGCAAAATTGCGTTCTGCTAGGTCGATATCGTTGAACGGTATTGACGATATTATGAACGGTATCCTTTGATATTGTTACCGATATCGATTTTCCAGACCTACAGTAAACATGCAAAAATAGCAGAAAACAGCAAAAACAATAATCCCAAATTCAAATGATCATAACTTTTGCTATACTTAACGGATTTTGATGATCTTTATCATTCCGAAAAGATCAAGATATGTAGAATATGTTAATGTAAAGACATATCAAAACAGATTTAAGATCATACTGCAAATTGCAGGAAATAGAATGGTGCGTAAAAATAAAAGAAAACCGAAAATAAAACGAAACTTCAAAAATAAAAGTATATAAAACGTAAGCACAAACTCTAGGAACTCAGAGGCTTACCCCGTAGAATCCACTTTTTTTGTTCCACGAAAATACCCGGAAAGTCCTCCTCGTTTCTTTGATTCGGTTTTGCTTCTTTTGACGGAAGTGGAGATTAGAGGTCTCCTTTTTTAGGGAAGGTAGTGCTTCCTGGAAATGATGTGTGAAATCGAAAAGTGAAGAACAAGAGTTACCTTTTCCCTTTGATTTAGATCTTAGAAGTGCTCTAAAATCTAAAACTTTGAACTTTGGTTTGTGTTTTGTCCTTTTGGGATTTTCTTCTAGTTCTTTTTCTCCAGCATATGAGCTCCCTTTACTGATCAGTCCTCCCCCCTTTCGTTTTGTTGCTTCTCCTTTCTTATTATGGCTCCCTTCAATCCAAAACGTCCATTTGCACAAGTGGGATACCCACTAATCTTGTCTTTTTCCATTATTTTCTCCCACCATGTGGGTTAGCAGCATGTTGACAATGTGTAAGATGGAAAAGTTAAGAATTATGGGTGAGGGATGGGTTTTTTTGACAAAATAATGTGGAATTTGCTTTTTAGTCTGTCTGTGAATCCGATATCATTAATGATAGTGTTGATATCGTTCAACGATATCGTGATTTCGTTCAACGATATCACTTTAAGCAGCGGGCTTTTTCTAATGGTTTGGGCTTTCTAAAGGGAAATGAGGCCCAAAGAAACAAGGCAGATGATTTCCGGGCATTTTCAGAACCCTGTAAAATGTGAAACGCTAACAAGGGAAAAATTACAGATTCATCATCGAACTCGTGAGTCGGGAGTAAAAAATCCCATGCTCATAGCTAGAAATTCCTTTAGATACTGATTATTTAATAATAGAAACTGATGGATCTGCATCAGGATGGGGAGCTTGTGACCTAGTAGTAAAAATAGATAATACTACAAAAGAAGTAGAAAAAGCCCAATATGACTTAGCAAGTGGGCTTGAGACTATAGATTCTAGACCATCTGAAGGATGGGCCGACTAGTTTAATAACATATTTGAATTACCAAACCAGTTAAATTTAAGACTACAAAGGCTTACAATAAATTTTGATACTAATCAAAATATGGATCAAGACTTTGAAGAAGCCCAAAGAATAGATACACCGGGAGCATCTAGTAGAGCCCAAGAAGAAAAGTCCATAGCATCTAAAGGGAATATACCACTCTAGAAGAAGTGGAGGACAAGAAAAGGGGAAAGACAAGTGAAGAAAAAATGGAAAACAACTGGAGAAGCATGAAAGAGACAACTAAGATAAAGACAGAAGAAAGATAGAAATTAGACGGTGTAGTGAGAAAATGTCCCCACCACTATTAATATTTTATTTTTCTTTCTTTGTATAAATATAAGTTAGGAAGAATTAGGAAGGAAGTTGCTTAGAGATTACTGCCCTCTTAGTAACTTCAAGACTCCAACAGACTAAGAATAATAATACTTAAGCTTGTAATAATAAAAGCTTGTAAATAGAAGTCAGAGACATAATAATAATAATCCTATAACTTTGATTGTTTTCTGCATATAGGCAGAAGCAATCTATTAGTATAGACTTTTAAGTCTTAAGTTTTTAATTATATGTTTGTAAGCTTTTGATTATATTAAACTTTTGTATAATTTTAAGTTTGTATTGTAAAGTTTTAATAAAGATATAATTTCTTGTTGAATCAGTTCTTCTTTAATTTCTGCAAACGGTTTTCTAAAAAATTTTTTAATTAAAAGGTTTTAAAAAAATAATAGCAAAAGGCCTTGGGAAATAGGGCAGAAGAGTTGTAAGTCCCGTTTTAAGTACCAGTTGGATGAGTTAAAGATAAGGAAACCTTTTTTAAATTGAAAATTTTATAAGAAGATGGGAGCGGAAAATTTAAAGGTTGAATTTTAAATTCCTTTCCCAAAAACTTTTATTAGTTATTTGGAAATTTAAAAAGTTTTTACTTAAGCAGTTAGGAGTAATCCTTAAGTTTTTATTTAAACGGCTTATCTCAGGCTAACTTAGTCCTGTGTAAGTATTTCCAGGTTAGGTGTTTTCAACAAGTTTTCTGAAAAATTTATTTAATTATAACATCTGGAATTCAAAGAAAGAGCTATAATAAAATAATATAATTATAAAAGACAAAATAGAGATAATTCATCAGACAAAGAGATAAGGTAAAAGGATGACTTTTTTAAGCATTAATAAATGCTAAGTCATAAGGCACTATGACTAATAGATGATTAAAAAACGTAAGCAATGACGTTTTTTATAATAGACAAAATAATACAAATACTTTCAAAAGAATCGGTAAGAAACAATTAGTCGGTATGCCTCACTTTTTCAGATATAAATAAAGACTTGAATTCTGCTAAATACTCACACCAAACTTCCAAAGCAATCTAAAACTCTCTCAAGATAGCAGAATCCAATTCTGAAAAATTGATAAACAAAAGCTGAAAAGGTATAAATTTTATACTTTGCAAATACTTTGAATTTATAATAATTGCAATCATAAGTAACCTCTCCTCTCTAGAATGCACTTCTATGTGATCTCTCTAGTTGAGTGACGAGAAAATTGTTTTGCTATTTTACAGACCTTATGAATAGAATTTTGATTACAAAAAAATAAACTAGAAAGAAATGAAATAGAATTAAGACGATCTAGAATATTAAAAGAATATTATTCTAATAGACTTAATTACTATTCAGAGAATTAAGAATTAGAAATTTTACTTACTGCAACCTTCTTCTTGAATGGTATAGAAGTAAAATACCGCAATGTTCAGAATGAATTATACATCATACAAGAATGATAAATGAGTTAGAAGAAGAAATAAGAACCTTAAATCTAGAAATAACTTCAATTATTATTTCTGAGAACTTAAACTTTGTTTTATAAAAAGTTATAACCTGATAATCTACTATAATGAAAAAGAATTTTAGAATTAAGAAATAAAATAGAATCTGCAGAAGAACGATTAAGAAGAGTTAGTCTTTTATATTATTTTTGTAAGACCAGATTAGATTATTATAATGAAGAACTTATAACTTATAGAAGTTCCTTAGAATTATATAACTGGCATAAATATAGAATTTTAGACTTTACCGCTAGAATAATACTTGCTAGAACTAGTAAAGAAAGAATAGAAGCTCAAATAAGAAATTATAATCTTGAATTAACCTCAATATTTTATCTAAATCTGAAGATTTTAATATATGTTTTTAATAGAAGCAGAAATTCAGAAGACCCTCCCAATCTTGTTGGTATCAGAGCGTGGAAGTAGATTCCTGATATACTAATATACAAAACATATTGGATAAATTAAGAAAGTTAGAATATTTAGATTTGGTTATACCTAATAAGACTCATAATGATTCTTCTACAAAAAATACTTGTAACATTGAAAATAAAGCATATCACCATATATATCATAATACCGAAGAAAATACTATAGCATACCAATTAAATATCATAGTAGACATAATTATAAATTTATCAAAACATTTACACAGAACAGATAAAGTCATAATTGAATTATTAAGAACTATTGATAATTCTTAGATTACAAATAATCAGGAATAGATTCAGATAGAAACTCTTAGAAATTGAGTCAAAAGAACTTTAAATAAAACTGATAAATTTCCTAATAAAACAGAAATTAAAGAATTACTTACATTACCTGAGCAATGAGAAAGACAAACTCAGAAAATTTTAGAAGAATTGAGAAAAGAAATTAAAGAAAAAATAGACCAAATTCAGAAACAAATTTTAGAATTTAGAAAGACTTTTATTGGCGAATGAAGAATAAACAAATAATTTTATACAATAAAGCTAAAGAAGATACTAAATCATATAACCAAGACAATCCTGACGGATTAATAGACAGCACGCAATTTATAATTAGATAAGATAAAATACAGACCAGTCAACTTAATAATCTTATAGCTCTTGGAACTATAGGATTTGCAGACCTAGACGACCAGAAATTTAATAAAAGAATTTCATTTAGAAACTAAAGCAGAAAAACAAATAAACGAAAGAATATTAGAATCTATACATAGTAAGATAGATCGCATTAGTCAGACTCAAGAAATACAACCTAATAATTCATTACAATTATTAGAAATAAATAAAAAATTAGATGAAATCAAAATTTTAATATTTGATACTAATAATTTCTTTAGAGAAAATTTAGTAAAATTAGAAGAGATAAATACTAAGTTGGGATTAATACCTAAAGATTCATATATACCTGATAATTTAGAACCAAAGATAAGAAATTTAGAAAATTTATTAGAAAATATTTATAAAGACGCAGAAAATAAAAACGAAGGATTAAATAATCTTTCAAATATAATAATTAATAGTCAAAATAATATAATACAAAGTTTAGAAAGTCAGAATCAGTTAAGACTTAATCCAATAAGAGCTAATACTTTTATAACTTATAATCCTCAAGAAAATGAATAATAAATTCTTAGGAAGAAGTTATACTTTAAGAGGTAGTAGTAGTAGTAGTAGTAGTAGTAGTAGTAGTAGTAGTACCAATATTGAAATCCAAAGTGAGAATAAATTTAAAAGAATTTTTGGCATAAAATCAAAAGAAAATACTGAATAAATAAATATAACTGAAGTAATAGACGTTGAAAAAGATTTAGAAAATTATAAGCAGAATGAGAAAAAACTACTAAATCCTAAAATACTTTATCAGAAAGGTAAATGGACAGAAAACTATAGACTTCTTAAGAAATCTGAAGAAAAATCTATAAAATGTGGAGATGAAGACATAGTTAGAATACCGTTATTAGAAAAATCTTTAGCTAAACAAATATCTAAAGA
>CATIWQ010358912.1:0-12830 GCA_949673415.1 Euphorbia schlechtendalii
GAATTAGAAGACTAAATGACATTATATCTTTGAGGTGGTAATCAATGGAGAACTATATAAATTTCTATGATACCTTCTCAAATATTAAAGTGGTGAAGTTCAGAAAAGCATAACAAAAATCGAAAACACCATAACAATAAAATTTCTTGTTTATTTACATAATTTTTCCAATGTAAGAGATAAAGTAATACACTATTTATTTTTGTAAAATTCAAAGTATCCAACAGATGACTCCACCAATACAATACAACAGGGAGTTACTACGCGTCGTCTGTTATTACTTCGCGTCGCCCGTTCAAAAGATAAAAATAACCCCGAATTAAAATTATTTTTTTTTCAACCTGTCGCCGGAATTGAAAATCCAGCGACTGTATATTGGCCGGCCGGATTTTCCGGCCAGCCAATGTCTTGGCCGGAATTTTTTTTCCGGCCAACACAATTATCGGCCGGAAAAAAATTCCGGCTAATATTTCAGTTGGCCGAAATTATTTTTCGGCCAAACTGTATGTAGGCCGGAAATGTTTTCCGGCCAATTTGTTGCTAGGCCGGAATAATATTCCGGCCGGCGAGTTGGATGGCCGGAAAATTACTCCGGCCGACAAGTTGGCTAGCCGGAATTTTATTCCGGCCAGCTTAGGGAGGAAAAAAAGTTAATTTTAATTTTTGAACTGAAATTATTTCCGGCCATGGCCGGAAATAATTCCCGGCCAACAATGTGAACGGCCGGAATTTATTTCCGGCCAACCACATTAATGGCCGGAAATAATTTCCGGCCGTTAATGTTGCTGGCCGGAAATAAATTCCGGCCACATATGCTGTTGGCCGGAATTAATTTCCGACCAATTATAAAGGAGGCCGGAAATTATTTCCGGCCAACTAATTAGATGGCCGGAATTTAATTCCGGCCGACAATGTGGTTGGCCGGAATAAAATTCCGGCCAATTTCCGGCAACCGGAAACTGCTCTGTTTTTGCAATTTCCGGCGCCGGAAACTGCTGCTGCCCGTACAACAGCTTTTTCCGGCACAAGAAACTGCAAAAACAGAGCAGTTTCCAGTTTCGGAAAGTGCTGCTGCTTTTCCGGCCAAGAAATGGCCGGAAAAGCAATCCCGATGTTAACCCGAAATTCGATAAATTAAGTTTGGATGTTAGAATGGAGAAAAAAAATGGTTAAGTGTGGTTTTATATGAGAATTAGGGTGAAGGGTAAAATGGGAAAGTATTTGAAAAAATACGGACGACGCGAAGTAAAAACGGGCGACGTATAGGAGCTCAGTTTTTTTTCATCAACCTTTTGAAATCATTGAACCCGTTGAAAAAAAATTCATTTAACCTTCAAAGTAGTGGATTTGGAATAAAAAAATATTTAAGCGGTTTTTGCTTTGTGATAGGCTGTAACTGACTTTTGCTTTTCTATTCACACACTGATTGGTAATGCCTGTGTGCCTGTCTACGTTAGATAATTGATTGCTTACGTTTGTTCAGTGACTTATCTAATCTAACAATGGAGTTACAACATATGTTACTTTAAACCGAAAACAAAAACTTAACTTTGAGCGTGTCAAGATCCGAGTGGTCCGATGATCTGAAAACGAAAAAGAAAAGTATGCTAATTACAGATGTGAAACTTACATATAGGAAATAGAAACAAGATAATGTAAAACACACTTTAGATTGATTGAAAACTTTGTTGAAAAAGTTGGTTCAATAACGAGTAAAGTAAGCTTTCTTAGAAGCCTAACATATTTTTGGAACAAAAATGCCCATCCGGCGGCTACCCTCCACCGCCTATATCCACAATTATAATAAAGCATTGCAGATAATGGGATTTGTAATTTACACTAAGAACATACAAGAACATTGTATTTTATGTTGAAATCCAAAATGTTATCACACAGAATTAATTGTGCATATTTTTTCTGCGTCAAAGTAAATGTTCCTCGTGCAAGTGGGATGAGTTTCTACGTTAAATTTCTAAGTTTGAAATACGGTTTCCGTGTAGCATTCTTTCATTCTTTGATAATTTTGTAAAAGAAAAAAAATTAAATTATTGTGGACATCAAACCCCAAAAGTCGTTGATACAGATCACAATATTTACTTGCAAAATAAAAGCTCAATCATATTAAAAGATGAATGATTAATGTGTGGAATAGAAGAAAAATGGATATATCTTAATACAGATAACACGTCAGCTAGAAAAATGGAAAAAAATTAGGAAGGTGACAAGGAAGAAGTTAAATTAAGGAAACATCTATCTTTTATAATTATAATATATAAATAAACTAAGCTAAGCGAAGCGAAGCCAGTATAAATATCCAATTAATCCCTGTGTGCTTCCAAATTCCAATTGAAGTCATTTGTTTGTTTTGATTGTATTCCAAAATCCCTAAAATCAACCACCTACTTTCCACCGGCTCTCCTTTCCTATTTGATTTCGTTCTTTTCATCTTTCTCTTCCGGTATGTTACTCCTCTGCTAAATGATTCGAATTGATAATTTGAAGTTTAGATTTGTTTGGGGTTCGGAAAGTATTTCGATTTCATTTGGATTGTCTATTGATTTCTTTTTATTGTCAGCTGTATGGTTTTTTCGTAGATTGGGAGACATATTAACGATTGGGCATTTTCTCCTATATGCATAAATTTCTAATTACCTTGCGCACAATTTTCTTGGTTTGATTTTGGACTTTTTTCCCCTTTATGTTTTCTCTGTCGATTTATTTTGTTTCTAGTTCTTTCTCGATCGCTCAGTGATGTTAAGCATGCATGGATTTGTGGTTATTAAGGAGATATTTAAATATCTTCTTAATCTTGAAAACTTATCAAATTAGATTTGGTTTCCTTCGTATGGCTTTGTTTTGGCCAATCTTGACAGAATCGTTGTCATTCTCCCTGTGTTTAACGACTTGAATGTAGTGTAGCTTTGATTGATATTTTTATTTGCCATGGTTCCATTTTAGCTTCTTTTTTTTGCACTCGTTATATTTCTATTGTTTGTAGTGTTAAATGGGATATGCATTTGTTAGACATTGACAAACATTTGGCATTTGGTAGAGCTTCATGGCGTAGCAAGATCCATAACTGACTTAACATAGCATGGGATCAAGGCTCTATAGATTGATTATTAGATCATTATTGTTTGAAAATATAGCTATAGATACAAACCATGATACAAAACTCGAACCTTTATGTTCTGTACTAGTCATGCACATTGTTTCTCTTATCTCACGACACGACTTTTGAATTTTGTAACAGCCATGGATGCTAACCAGAGGCTATTTGAGCAGGAGGCACCCTTAGAATCCCAAGAGCAGAACCACAAGTGGAAATCCTTCTCAACTCCCACAGGCATATCCACCGACGACAGCGACTGCTTCGCCTGCAACATATGCTTAGACTCGGCCCACGACCCTGTCATCACCCTGTGTGGTCACTTGTTTTGCTGGCCATGCATTTACAAATGGCTGCATATCAAGAGCTCTTCCCCCAATGACCAACAACAGCCAAATTGCCCTGTATGCAAGGCAAATCTTTCTCTGAATTCCCTCGTTCCCCTTTATGGCCGTGGAATATCCCGCTCTGATTCGATGCCAAAGAAAGACATGATCGTCCCTCAAAGACCATCTCCTACTTTGACCACCATTACGTCACAAATGCAACCCCATCCCTTTCATCGCCATCGAACCATCCACGATTCATACAGAGGATACGGAACTTTGGCGTCAAGTCAAAATTTGAGCCCTATGTTTGGGATGTTTGGCGAGCTGATATTTGCTAGAGTTTTCGGGTCGCCATACACAAATATGTTTGCATATTCTTATCCGGATTCGAATTCTCTGATGGGAAGTTACAGTCAGCCTAGGATGAGAAGGCAAGAGGTGCAGCTTGATAAGTCTCTGAACCGAGTAAGCTTCTTTCTGTTTTGCTGCATCATTCTGTGCCTACTGTTGTTTTGATGATGTTGCTTTTAGGTTGTATATTTTGTGTAAAGTAATGATAAGGAGCAAGGAATACACTCAAAAAATAGAGATTTTGCGGGGAACTCTCAGTTGCTGAGAGTGATTCCCCTTGGCATTTGTTCTTGTAGATATGCCATTCTTTTGTTTTTTGTTGAACGACCAACAGTAATGGATAGTGCGATTCCGGTCTCCTTTATATGCTTGAATTGCACATCTGTTGTAGCTTTTCGATATTATGGAGAATGTTTTTTGGTTTTGATTTGTACACTAATTTGTAATGCTGATTATTACACTTTTTTTTATAATATAGTAAGCTCATAAGATGTAAAATTTTTTGTTTGTTAGTTTTGTGGTGCCTGTAATCTGGTGTTATTTCAATGTTTTTCTGGGAAGTTGCTGGTTTGCTATTTGCAATACCTCGGAGCTTCAGCATCAATTTCTAGTTGCTGGCTGGCAGTGTTCAGTCAAGTTTATGTTTTTATCTTGTATCCACTTTGTATATAATCAAGTTCAGTCAAATGTCTCGACCTAATGGTTGAGACTGTATTTTAGATCTTAGAGATCATAAAGGAGATTTTTCTCTGTAGCTCAGTTGGGTAGAAAATTTTGATTAATTAAGTTTTGTATATTGATAAACATTTAGGATGGCGATATCAAATGCTCATCAATTTTCAACAAATAAACAACTTTCAAAATAGTTTACCTTCAAGTGATTATAGGTGTAACTTTCTCTTTACATTTATTTTATATCCCTTAAGAAGCATTAGTTGGTGATTATGGCATATGTTTATATACTCAGTCGTCAATCATTTTCTCAATTTAAGTTTGATCCATTTTGTGTATTCGTTCATCCACCTAATCATCCTTATTTTAGCCACACATAATATGTTGTGTTTTAGTTGCACAAAATTCATTTCATATATCATGGTCGGCCTAATCGCAATTCTACGGAAATTAGTTTTTTTAAACTTTCAAAGGTGTTTTTTTTTGTCACACAAGACTTTTGTAGCGTTTTTCATTTTCAATCATTCTGCTGATCATATGATGTAACATCATAATCAATCATCTCATCATCTTGAAAGGTAAAGCCTAGATATCTAAAACGTTTACTCTTAGGCAAACAATTATTTCACATATAGTTTCATTTCTCTTGCAATTCCCTTGCCTAAGTTAAACTTGTTGTGCACATACCCCTTTTTATTTTATTTAACTAAAAGCTTCTGCTTTCTAACGTGTTTGTCCGTATCTTTAACCTCTTGTTAAAATCTATCATTATTTCATCAATAAAACAATCTCTGCATGAGACGTCATTTTGCATCATGATGGTTAATGTATTCATATCTAAAGCAAATGAAAATGAGCTTAAAACGGAGTCTTTATCTTATTGTTATAGGGAACTCCTTTGTCACTCATTGTCTTGTTTGCACACTTGTTACTATCTATTCATACATGTACCTTATTTATTTAATATACAATTTATTATGTTTTTTTTAAGTTAACCCTAAATTCTATTTTATTTTAATTTTTTCGCAGTCCAACTCATTGACCGACTAATCCGGACTCGGGTATTGAGTAGCCAATTAAGGGGGCGACCCTCTCAACCTAGCTTGCTTCATACACATCCCAATGGGCAAACCATGAGATGCTTAAAGAGTTGAGTTCCTTATCCAACTCAACCAACTATAATTTTAAGTAGCTTATAAGCACTTAACTTTGACAAAATAAAAGACAAATAATCTCTCAATTTATTTTGTACACCAAAAAGTCTATCTTTTATACGAATCTATTTTAGTATGATGAAATTATAAAAAAACTTACCCATTCGTACCTTTTCCGCGCCCAAAAATCGAAGAACACGGTAACACAATACTACTTGTATACAAGTTGAGATTGTATCATGATACATTGATTACAATTGAGTTTTCACGATTTCTTCAGTGCCAGAAAATCGATGATTACGGGAATTTTCCATCATAAAGAATCCCAATGAAACTATTCAATCAACTAATTTCATTCCATGAACTCAATATTATAGAGATAAAAAGTAAGACAAACTCACATTAATATTTGTGGGGGAAAATTATCTCTTCTTAAGTTCTTATATATACAATATGTTCTAAGTTATATATAATTAAATAAAGTATAATTACATAAGTTAGATCGAATCATTTGACAAGATTAACCTGTTCACAGGCGTATTGGTTATTTCCGACATTGTCATTTTATAGTCCCTACAACTTATAAGTCATTTTATTGAATACTTCAAGTACTTGTAAACAACTTATAAATTTATTTTTTTAACAAAATTCACTCTTTTTATTTTTAAGCTACTTAAATGGTGTGTATAAGCAATACATGAAAAACACTCACAATGGGGAATACGCATTTGAATTCTTTGAAGTTAAATTAAAGGAAAATTTTATAAATGTGCTAAAAGTTAAAAATAGTTTCAGCTAAAATGTTGTATCCTAACTTATTTGACCAATTAAGTTTCATATTTACTTCCTATACGTTACAAAGTTGTTATATTCTCCTCCCTTACCTTCTGACATGTATTTTTTAATTTTCTTATCTTATTTTGCCATTATCTCTCAAACCATTTATTTTTTTGACATGCCGCTTTAGAATTTTTTGTTCATCTCATTTTTATCTTTGAAACGTCATCCATTTTGATATACTTTTTTGAAAAAAATTTCAACTATTGGATATCTGGAGAGAAAATGGTAGATAACTAGTATGTAAATGGTAGAAAGAACAGGTTGTGTCAAATTTGTTATCAAATTATGGTAAGTAACACAAATACATGTCCAAAGCTTATCTCCATAGCAATAAACAAACAATTATAATCTTAAAAGTGATGAAAATGCATTAGAAAGTGATTGCAACATGTAAAATAATACAAAGTATTGAATCAAAACAGTAGGAATCTGGTATGTAACTAGTATAAAGTGCAAAAAATGTCAAAGATAATAAGAAACTAGTAGGTAAGTAGTAGGAAACTAGTATGAAGAACATGTTGTCTCAAATTAAACTTGAAAAGTATAGAAAATGCATTAGTAAGTAATTACACCATGTAAGATAAATCTTTACAAAGTATTGAATCAAAGTAGTAAGAATCTGGTATGTAACTAGTATGAAGAGCAAAAAATGTCAAAACTAGTAAGAAAGTGGTAGGAAACTGGTATAAAGAATAAGTTGCGTCAAATTAATCTTGAAAAGTAATGAAAATGCATTAGAAAGTGATTAGAACATGTAAGATAAATCTCTAAAAAGTATTGAATCAAAACAGTAGGAATCTGGTATGTCACTGGTAGGAAACTGGTATGAAGAATTAGTAAGAAAGTAAGAGGTAAGTGGTAGGAAATAGGTATGAAGAACAAGTTGTGTCAAATTAATCTTAAAAAGTAATGAAAATGCATTAGAAAGTGATTAGAACATGTAAGATAAAAGCTCTACAAAGTATTGAATCAAAACAATAGGAATCTGATATGTAACTGGTATGAAACTAGTATGAAGAATAAAAAATGTCAAAACTATTAAGAAAGTGGTAGGAAACTGGTATGGAGAACAAGTTATGTCAAATTAAACTTGAAAAGTAAAGAAAATGCATTGAAAAGTGATTTAAACATGTAAGATAAATCTCTACAAAGTATTGAATCAAAATAGTATGAATCTGGTATGTAACTAGTATGAAACTGGCATGAAAAATAAAAAATGTCAAAACTAATAAGAAAGTGGTAGGAAACTAGTATGAAGTAATATTGAAAAGTAATGAAAAATGCATTAGAAAGTGATCAAAACATGTGAGATAATTAATTAAAACTAATCAGCTGATTAAGTTGAGGAATACTTTGAAGAATAGGCTTCCAAGATTGATGAGAGTGATAAAATTCAAAATTAGTATATTAATTTACAATTAAATTAGCCATCACTTCCTCAATTTTCAATATGTGCTTTTCAATTTTCTCCAATATTTGTTTGAGCTCTCTCACAAACATATGTATAGTATAATAATTTATTAATTCATTCAGACATCTTCACAAACACATAGTTGATGGGTCGAATCTTGGTGCATTTATACAGCCAAGTGAAAATCCTCATATCAGTTACAACAAAAAAATTGCATAATCCTTTTGCAAATTAAGGACAAAATCAAACGTAAGGTGACAAATCGAATCTATCGGCAACAACATGATTTCAACTCTATAGATCTTCATTCTCAATTGAAAGAAAAAAAACCTGATATTATGTAGATAATTTAAGAATTGCAGAGAGCAGAAGCTTGAAGAAACTTCGATTTAGAGAAAATCGGGGAGAATCGAAACAAGGAAGAGAGAATTTGATAGAAACGCAGGAAACATAAAGAGCAAGCAACTGAAATTTGATAAAACAATATTTATATAAAACGTATAGCGTGAAACCTGAAATTGAAAATTAATTGTACAATGCAAATGATCTATTGGAAGATATTTTTGAAAATAAATTTCACAAACCGTAAAATTTTTTACAATTTCTCTTTAAATTAATGGAAATTTGATATTAGTTAGTCATATTTTATTCTAGTTGTTTGTATATTCACAAACGTTAGGATATTTGCTTTTTGCATGTCTGCCAACTTGTAAAAAGGGATCCAATATCACCCGATTTGTTGTTATCCCCATAAACATGTAATAATTAAGGTATTTTTTATTTGGACTGCAGTCAAATCCAAATGAAACAGTTACAAATTTTCACTTAGTTAATCTTGAGGCCATGTTCAATCACCTTTTGAATTCTAAGGGGTATAAACAAATCTTGTAAAAAAAAGAGACTTTTTAGTTCTAAGGAAGTAAGGATAAGATTGTGAAGTAGGAAAGGGATAAGATTAAATAGTTGAAGCTGGCAATAATACTTTTTTAATTATTAGCATGACGATGTTGCTGGAAATAAGAATAAAGTTTATCCCTTCATATCATTATACATACAATATTATAAAGTAAATGAATTACGTTAACTAGGAGATTATTTCTAATTTCTAATTTTTATTTTTATTTTTTTACTTTATTGAATGTTACATTTTGGTTTTATAGTTATTTGCTTTTTCCGAAACAATTATTATTTTATGTTTGATAAGTGCTATCAGATGAGTGACATTATGTTTATCCAATTTTAATGAGTAGCAAAATATGTTAAATTATTTTTTATTTAACTTTTTAAAATATCAAATTCAAAGTTTTTACTTGTTAAATTTGTCGTGAAGCATGCTAGCAATACACTCTGTTTTTTTAAACACTTTTATCAAATTCATGAATTAGTAAGAACAATTATAAATTACTCACTCATTTATCGTTTTGGAGTGATTTTGATTTCTTTTTTTTATTGTCATTTTATATTTCCAATGTGTCTTTTTTTTAAGTTTTCCATTCCCACCCTTATTAATTTGTTCAACTTTCAAGATAACCATATTTTAATCTTCAATAACAAAATGAGAAGACTATAAGAATCAATATTTAAACATATTAATGAAGTTTTGAAAATAGAGTATAACATTTATGAAAGGGTAAATTAGTAAATCAACTCATTCAGTTAATTGTTATTATAAAAATCGTGAATTAGTTAAAAAGATAATATTTAGTAGACGGGGGAATATTAAATATGAAAATAAATTATTTGAGCAAAGTACAACCAACAACATATATGTATTTACGAAAAAGATTATTAGGAGAGAAATATATTGTTATCAACCTTACCTTAAATCTGAATAAAAATTAATCAGGGTTAAAAATAATATAAATAAATATATAATTCTTTACAAAATAAAAGGGTAATCCTAAAATCTGCTTGGATTTTCCTAAAATCCGACCAACATTTGACCTGATGTGACGAATTTGCCATTCCCACAATTTCCACTCTCTCGCTTTCTGGCCTCCAACTTTCTCCCCCCTTCACACAAATTCCTTCTGTAACTGTTCATCATCTTCATCGCCATCTCTGCAAATACAAACTCCACAAGCAACCGTCGAGTCGAAAGCATGAAAGGGAGCAGAAATCTTGACATATTCTCATGGCGGGTAGGCAAGACGGAAAGGGTAAAACACCTATTGAAATCCAGGTATGTGAATCATAGAAAACCATTGTTTTGCTGATATGCATCCCTATGAAACCTAAATTTACATGAAACTTGTAATTGCAATACTATCGTCTGCGAAATGCGCCATTACCAATTGTTTAATCTTATTTGTCACCAATTGAATTCCATGCATATGCAGTTCCTCTAAACTTAGATTTACATGAAAATTTATAAATGCAATACTTTAGTCCTCAAAATGCGCCTTCATCATTAGTGCGACGTAATTTGTGTGTGGCATGCCATTCTGGCATACGAATGCGACGGATGCGTAAAAGAATAGCTAGTAGTTTTATTACCACATTTTTTGTTGTTTCATAATGGCATGGTTATTTACTTGAAAATCCACTAGTTATAGCAGTGAGTATTGAGTGTAGGGAAAAGGACATAGGAAGGCTGTGGACATGGCCATGCATTACAGGGAAGAGGGAAGGGAGAAGCTGCACAACACACTAAGTAATGAGCTTCTGTGGCAAAGTAATAGCGATTCTGAAGATTCGAACTCGATTATGTTATACTGTGTGAAGGAGGGAAAAGGGGGTCGTTTTGTTGGTACTGGTTCTACTTCCGGGTAGACAAAGATATATAACGCATATGACCTATTATGCATTTTACTACCTAATATGCATTTAATTACGACGGTAGGTAGTAGTAGCAAATGATGTAGGACTGCTGAGGACAAGAGCTGGATAGTGAAAGGGTCAATGTCTGGTGGTCCCATAGATGGTACCATCATTCCGAGTTATCTTGGTAACGTAGCCTTTCAACTATGGGATGATGAAAAGAGAGGTGTTTTAAAGTGCCAGAACAGATTTTCCATTCGTAAGAAGTTAAAAGGGTGGTACAAAAGATTGGAAGAGAAATTATCGGAAGCTGTTGAAATTATTGAACGCACAGGGCTAGCTCACCTCAGTTCCATAATGTTTGGTCATATTGATTTTGCATTGTTTAGTGCATTCGTAGAGTGGTGGTAGTCTGACACCAACTCTTTTCACATGCCCTTCGGTGAGATGACAATCACGTTGCATGATGTGTTGCATATCCTGCGGATACTAGTGGACGTACATAAGATTTCCATAGAGCCTGTGAATGATGAGATGCAGAACAAATGTATGGAGCTAATGTGGGTTGATTGGTGTTCACAAGATTCGGCTATATATCAATGGTGCCAAAAACTTGTTCACGAAAAATATAGGTGTTGTCAGTACCTCTTATCAAATAGAAAAATGATGATAATTGCAAGTACGCAGTTGCTATGTAGTTTTAAAAGATATCGATCCCACAGGGAAGGACTAGCTCTAAAGATCAACAAGGAAGATAAAATAAAGAAAATAAAATATAATAAAGTAAAGGTTAGGAAAGAAAGATTAGAATGAAAAATGAGTAAATATAGGTATGAAAGATTAGAGAATCTAAATATATAGATTTTCCCTACGAAATAAGGATAGCAGAGAAAGAATGCAAGTTCAACAAAGATATTACGATTCACTAAATTAATCTAACAGACTCGATTCTAAATACCCAAATGTTCAATTATTCACCGCAGAGCAATACATGAAATGACTTTTCTAAACCTAGCGCAAACGAATTAAGACAATTATATAAACCTGGACAATGTCAATACTATGCTTAGTATGGGTCGCTCTCACATAGCCATATTTAGCAAGTTACCATTCCAAAAATGTTGGCTCACTAAACAACGTTATATCATAGATCCAGTGATTACACATGATATTGTTAACCCTGAAACTACTCTTAAAATTAACTCCAATGCATATAACTTGATTAATATAAAAGACTTAACACGAAATACGCATTATGACACATAGACATATCATAAACTTCAAAATGGAAAGTATAAGTAGAAAGCAAAGCAAAGTTGTACGGTATGCAAGTGAAAGCTAAAGTTGATTAAACCGTATCCACTCTTTAATGGGAGTCGTCAATTCCCGCAATTCCTGCGTCAGCTTTGAATTCGGTCTCGGCTCGTACAGAACCTCCTCTAGGATGCTATTCTTTGCGAATATCGAACAAACGAATATTGAAGAACGAAAACTTTTATTGATAAGTGATTTGCAAGTACACTTATACAACAATCGCTCGAGAATATAGAGAAATCTATTGATCAAAACAAGGATTCGAATCACTTAAACATTTTCTCGCTAACACTTATGAACGTAGTGAACTCTCTATCTACACACTATGCACTATCTTTCACTCCTTTCTTTTGCACACCATGCACGAAATTTGTGAGGATTGGAACCCTATTTATAGAATTCGAAGGGTTGCGTCTATCCAAACGAAGGGTTGTGTCCATTGGTGAAAGATTGCATCTCTTCATTGTGATTGGTTGAGAAGCTTTGATATAATCCACAAAGGATAGTCTCCTTTTCATGATTGGTTGACTTCTGATAGGTGTTTTATCGTTGGTAGTTGATGGCGGTTGATCATGCTCATCTGACGGTTGGTAGTTAAGAAGATAAAACCAAAAAACAATCTAAGTCGCGAACTCGATATGTAAGTCACGACCGTGAATCTTTGATTGGCAGACTTTTGTTTATGAAGTGTACAAGTTGTGACCGTGAATGATTGTTGCGACCGTGAATTGAGTTTTTCTTCAGAATTCTCCTTGCAACTTCACCGATCTTTGATAGCTTCGATCCTAAGCCAAATCTTTAAGTTCCACGCATCTTTTTGCACCTTTTTCACTCTTTTTTCATAGAATTCCACTTTTGATCATTTTACTCCCAAGATTTACCTAGTATCT
>CATIWQ010358933.1:0-27157 GCA_949673415.1 Euphorbia schlechtendalii
TATGTATGTATATGTATATGTATATATATATATACACATATAATATATATAAAAGGTAATAGTGAATTCTCGACAAATCTAAAAATTTCACTGTTTTCTTTTATAAAAAGATGACAATGATCTGTTATTAGGCGTGTTGGCGTGTGACTACTATTCCTTTTTGCCTTTCAATTTCCTAGCAACTTCTTGCTCAACATTTTTAAGTAGTTGCTCTATTGGCAATTCTGTTTCTTCAGCTTGAGAGTCTTGAAGTATATTATCTTCTGTAGCACCTGCAAGTGTGTGTGTGTGTGTGTGTGTGTGTGTGTATGTATGTATATGTGTGTGTGTGTGTGTGTATGTATGTATGTATATGCATACACACACACCACACATAACATATCTTCATAAAGATCATGAACTTTAATATTATACTGATTACATTTTGAAAATTCTGAAACATGTGTATCTTCTTGGAGATGTTGGGAATATCCCACATTGGTAATAAACATGAATTGTGAGTAGCATATAAATGAAGTAGATTGGGTCTTAACACAAGCCAATTGGGTTTGTGTTATATGGGCTCAACCCCACTTGTATGCTCACTCAAGCTATTAAGCCCGACACTCTCTCGACCCACGGATTCTCTACATGGTATCAGAGCGAGAAGAAGGCCTGATAGCCAAGATCTTGCGTTCGTGTTTAAAGTCCTGGTGGAGTTTGGGATAGCAGAGAAAAGACTAGACCCGTTAATTACCCTGAGCCTCTAAGGAAATAGACCAAGGAATGTTTGGTAAGTGGCAACTGGTCCAGGCCCAGTTGCACTTAAGGGGGAGTGTTGGAGATGTGGTTTATCCCACACTGGAAATAAACAAGAATATTGAGTGATATATAAGTGGAGTAGATTGGGCCTTAACATAAGTCAATTAGTTTTGTGTTAGATGGGCTCAACCACTCATATGCTCACTCAAGCTATAAAAGCCCAACACTCTCCTGATCCACGGATTCTCTACATTTCTACCCCTTAGTGATGAGAAATACAAGCAAATCCCCTCTTTAGGTATAGCATTTTTCCTTTTCAGCTTTTTCACCCCTCTCTCTACAATTCACGATTGATCTCTCCATCTCAATAGCTCTTTCTCTCTATACATCTGCCTTTTCTAATCTTCCTCACTTCTTCATCTTTTCTGGTCTTCCTCTTTACTTATTTCTTTTGATTTCTCAATCTCTTCATCTTGATCTTCTTTTATGGATTGTAGTTGAATTATTTCTCTCTATCATGATCTCTCCATCTTTCTAGATCTGTTCTTCCTCTTTCTTGCATTTTTTATCTTCTTCTTTTCTTTTCTCTTTTAATTTATGAATCTTTTTGTCTTGTTTCTTGTTCTTTTATGGATTGTAAGTAAGTCTTTTTCTATTTTTTGTGTTTTTGTCATCAAATTTGATTTTTTAATTTCGTTTTACTTTGTTTTGACTTCTTTTTCTGGATCACGATTTATATGTTTCTCTTTGTTTTGACTTCCTTTTCCAAGATGTGATTGAGCTTTCCTTTCAATTTTTAGTTTTGCTTTCTAGATCATGAATCTGTTTCACTCTATTTTTTTCTGAATTTTTTCTCAGTTTTCTTTTTTTGTTTTATATCTCGATTTTTTATGTTTTGATGATGGATGATCATATTCTTAGTGTTGATCTATCAAGAAAAAATTCAAGCGGATCGGCACCCAAACAACGAGAAGATTAAAAAAGTATTATGATCCAGCTTTCAAATTCCGAACAATATAATAGTTAATTAACCTATTTTAATGGCTATTATACAATGTATATTGGTTGTTATACGAGGTATAACGGCTATTATACCTCGTATAATAACTATAAACCATAAAATAATGGTATTTATTATTTTTCATGCCGAAACTTGAAATGTGGCATTTGTAAAATGACAATATAACATGGCCTAAAATTATTTTTTCTTTTTCTCGTAGTCCCATAAAATCCCCATTAGCTATTTATAAGCTGAGTGAACTTTTACAAGTGGGATGAGTTGATCTAACACAAAACATTTGGTTTGATGTTAAAGCCCAATCTACTTCATTTATATACTTCTCTTAATTCTTTGTTATCTATATTGTGTAATTTTATATATCTTCAACATCACCCTCAAGTGCAACTGAGTCTGAACCAGTCCCCACTTGAAAACACTCCTTGACCTATTTCCTCGGAGTCTCAAGGCAGATTGAACTAATGATGGAGATAAAGAACATGTAGAGAAAGATGAAAGACATATCAATAGAATATTACTAGGATGGGTCCAAATAGTGGGTGAAGTTTAAAAATAGGTTAGCAGGATGGATAGGAAGTTGTTTATCATACGGTGGTACAATTGTCCTTATTAATTCGGTCTTGACTGCTCTTCCTATCTTCATGGTCTCTCTTTTTTTCATGCCGAAATCGATGAAGGATAGATTGACTCTTCTAATGAGAAACTTCTTGTGGCGTGGTGGCGATTCTTTGGAAGGGATAAGTAAATTGTGTTAGAACACCATCACCCTTCCTAGAGCGCACAGTGGTTTATCTATTAGAGATTTTTCGGTAGTGAATGGTAGACTTTTGATGAAATGGATTTGGAATTTTTGGAACTCGGTATGATATTTGGGTCAAGCGCTATGGTTTCGCCTCTTGGACTGATTTCGAAGTTTTTGATCCAAAAACATTATCTCCTATTTGGAGAGGTATTAAGAAAGGTTGTGTGTTGAATGACTAGCTGTGGTTTTTATTCAAATTTAATGTTCGTGTGGCTGTTGGTAATGGTCTAGTTTGCTCCTTTTGATACAACCACTAGACGTCAAATCTGCCCCTATCAGTGCTGTTCGCTGACCTTTATTTTCTTTGTAACTTCAATGGCTACACTGTTTTTTAAGGCTGCTCTGCCTTGTGCGGACTTTCGGCTTACTCCCGGCCTTTTTGGAAACGTAGTATGATATTGACGAGCAGAGAGAGATGTGGCTAGCTCTTACTTTGGCTTTCTCAAACCTTTCTTGGTTTGTTAATGGGCTCAGATCAATCGACTAACGAAAGTATGTTGCTGCCCTCTTTTTCCCATCGTTCGGATAAGTTTATTTGGAACTTTAGAATTGATAAAAAGTTCTCGGCTAGAAGCTTTAGTGCAGCATTCTATCGATCTCTAAACTTACCACCTCCTCCTCTAGATTTCACCATTATTTGGAGGTATTGTCTTTTAGCAAAAGAGCAATTCTTTGATTGGCTTTTATTTCACGACCACCTCCCCTCCAAAGAGTTCCTTGCCTCCGAGGTTGCCTTTATGATTCAAGGTGTCCTTTATGCGACGAAAGGAAACTTCTCAACAAGCTTTGTTTCATTGCTCTGGAAGTTTCGTTGTTTGGCGCGACTTATTTCGCATGTTTGGTTGATTGATCACCATTCCTTTCTCCGGTTACGAGTTCCTAATGCTTTTGCGATCTAACTTTAAGTCTGGACGTTCTCAACAGTTTGCTACTTCTCTTTGGTTATTTATTGCTTGGAAAATTAGGAGGAGAAGAAACATTATGGTATTCGACAACCTTGCTAGCTCGAAGGACATTCTTATTTCAAGTTTGCACCTTTGTTTCTTCGTTTTTAAGAGTAGGGGCTGGTCTTTAAACTTTGTAGCTAGCGATGTTTTTCGTTTCACGGGACACTTAATTTGTTGTAATTGACTTGTTTCATTCTCTACTCGAGAATGTCTTTTAATGAAAAGAGGTTTGGGTATTTTGTAGGCAACCGTTTAGCATCAACCTAGCTAGTTGAACGAGTACTCCAAAATTTTCACCCGTTCTAACATTTTTCTTATGGAAAGACACAATGTTCCTTCCGATATTTTTCTGGAAAAATAAAGGAAATCAATTGAAAAGGGAAAATCACGTCGAATGATTAATTGCTACCTGGAAACAGTAAGTTTCTATATTTAGCTACGATGCTTTTATGACACTTTTACAATAAGTTTCTTAACACTTTAGATAAAATGATGATACGGCAAAAATATTTTCAATAAATTAGTTGTCTATTTGAAGATTTCTTTGAACTAAATTTTCGTTTTCAATTAAAAGTAACAATTAATTATTTGTAACTTGTGCCCTCGAAAATTTTTTGTAGAGAATTTTAGAATTGAAATGAATTCCACATGGAATTGAAACGAATTTCATGACTTTGAATAAATGAATAAAATATGGAATTTATACGAATTCCGTGCTTTGTGTTCTATGGATGAAATCATTTACAAAATTTGTTTGTAAATAATTCTATAAAAATTCCCTTGTCATTGAGTAAATATAAAGAGTAAACTTTAAAATTATTTCTTGTGGTTTCACTCTTTCATTGAATTTTTTTCATAAAAACAGGGTCCGAGGTTTATTACTAATAGCAAATAATTGTGCACGTCCTAGAAATCAAGAGAAGTCAACAAGTAAGTTAGTTAGACAAGTTGGTAATAAGTTGGACGACTATGTTATCAAATAACATAATTAGCTAGATCAGCTTTTAACCACTTAATTAGCTAGTGTTGTTTGTAATCAATTGTATATAAAAGCAGTCTCGTGTTCACTTCTCAACCAATCAAAATAACAACTTCAAAATCCAGCTTTTTGGGACTTATTCACCTCCAATTGCCAGGTTGTGATTGGGAATGTGATAGCGGCATCTTATTGGCATGATAACTGGAGTTCGAACAAGTCGTTAGAGGTTCTTTTCCGGGAATTATACTTTATTTGCAATCGGAAGAAATGCTCCGTGGAAGCAGACTGCACTTCAGTCCTTAATGTTAAATTCTTTTCACGTTCGTTTTGGAAGCAAAACTTGAGAATCTCGCTTCGTGAACGCTGCAATTAGTTGCAGTACAGGATTGTCACCTCTGTCATGAAGCTTTTCCAGCATGACAGGGCTGTTTCAGACACTACAGTGCGGCTGCCTCGGTTTGGGGCTGATTGCGACACATTCCTTTGGGATATATAGGAGATCGCAAATCTTTCACGGTGGCCTCGTTTAATAATGCCTTCTACCAAACATCCAATTGGCACATTCCTTTGTTCGACTTTTCAATCACTTGGAGTGCATGCCTCCTCCCAAAAACAAAGTTTTTTAGCAGGACCCTCTTCCATAACAATATACCGATGCGTAGATTTCTCATTTCTCGAGGTTGTAATTTAATTGATGACACAACATGCCCTTTTTGCACCGAAGAAGAGACAATTGATCACTTACTGCTATTATGTCCATTGAGTCTACGCATTTGGCATGAGGTGCTAAATTGGTTAGACATTCCTATGCCATTACCAAACACTCTTGATGGCTTCTTCCAAACGTGGCGAACATTGCTTCGGTCGAGAATTAGTTTTGACTTCAGGTTATCCCTTTGGTTTATCATCATTTGGTCCTTATGGAAGAGACGAAATAAACTCATTTTCGAAGGCACGCTTGAAGAAGACAACATCTTTCTCTCGAGTATTAATTTATGTTGGTTTGTCTTTCGTTGTAATAGGCGTAGTTTGTCTTTCTCAATCTCAGATGTTTGTGAACCCGAGCCTACTACTTTGTAACTAAGTTGTCATTCTCACCTTGAGAATGGCAGCCCAATTTTATTAATCTAATGAAAAGAGGAATGAGTGTTTTGTAGGTAAGCATCTCGCATCAACCTAGTTGGGATGAGCACTCATAAATTTTCACCCGTTCCAATCTTTTTCCGATGGAGGGACGCAATGTTCCTCCGGAGGTTTTAAAAAAAATACTTCTAAAGTCAATTGGAAGTTTTCTTTGTTGCTCATTTTTCTCAAGAAGTTTACTTCACTATTATTTGTTTCTCTCATGATATCAGAGCCCTTTAAACATTTTTTCTCCATGGAAGATACTTATCACCACTAAAGACTGCAGTAACCAATATCATGTTTGTGTTATCGTTGCTTCCTCCTCCAGCCATGAACTAATTGTTCGTTGAATCTTGATCTAGATCTTCACTCCCAAAATTATTCAAGTCTTAAAACTAATTCATGTGTGCTAAGATTGAAAAGTTGGAGAATCGTCAATTGAATGCAAAATAAAAGGTAGATTTCATATTGAAATATAAACTAGCACCAATTGAAGATTGTATAAGTTTTCAATCTTGGGGCAAGATAAATTGCTTGGTTACATCACGGATTCAGAATTCCATGCGCAATCATCTTTTCTTTACACATCTAGTGTGAGGAATCTTTGGAAAGAACTTGTTGATCTATTTGGAGGAAGCAAAAGGTCACACTTGTTCCAATTGAAGAGGGAAATCAATCTTTTACAACAAGGTAATTCTTCTATTATTATTTATTTAACAAAACTAAAGAGATTATGGGTGAAGTAGATCTCTCTAGAATATTTTTTCTTTCTTAATGGGGAGAAATCAATAATTGTATATGCAATTTTGATAGTAAAATGAATGTTATTAATGAGGAAGATAAGCTCATTCAGTTTCTCATGGGTTTACATGAAGGCTATGAAGATGCTAAATCACATATTCAGTTAATGGATCCGTTTCCATCACTGGATAAAGCTTATGCTATGATATAGAGGATTGAGAAATGAAGAGAGCTGATTGTTGAAATGACCATTGAAATGACACATATCTCATATGCCCAAAGGCAATTTCACAGCAGTAATGATGGCAAGAAAAAAGGGGAATGTACGCATTGCAAAACAGACAATCACACCACAAAGACTTGTTGAAAATTACATGGTTATCCTTATTGGCATTTGTTGATCATGTTGGCTTAGTATAATTGATTAGAGAGAGGTGAATGAATTTTACTATTAAAACTACGTTACTTAAGAAATTGTTTAACCATTTCAAATTTCCAAGATAGATGATGAATGACGCAAAACAAATAATAGTTAATGTGTAAGATATGCACATAACTGAATAGCCTAGGTTGGTCTCAATTTTGGCTAGTTGATGTTCAGTAAAATATACTCAGCATAAACAATAATGAAAATGAATTAAACAAGAGAGCAGATTTGCGATGCAGAGTGATATTTTGTTAACTTCATAAAAATGTTGAGTTAAAGAAATATAACATTTGATTTATATATTGGTTTGGACACAACCTACCTCCAGTCCCCAAATACCTTTCTATGAGCTTTAATCCACTAGTATTTGATCTTTTAACCAGTCGCATAAGCTTTTACATCGGGTAGATTTACAATAAGTTCCTTCTAAGATAAGTATCCCTCAAACAGATTTTAGTACCTTTCTCAAATCCTCTATCACTCAAATTTACTTAAATATGAAAGAACATAAACATAACATATAGATTGTTGGTTTCTTTATAGTGTAAGAGCTAACTTATCTCTAAGTTTATTTTCTCTCTTGAATACAAACAAATGAAAAATTGATTGTTTGCTTTGAACTTCTTGAGGATTTTTGAATGATGAGATTGTTTCATCTCTTCAAAAATTCAGATGATTCACCAAGTTATAATTACAGTCTTCAGTCTCTATTTATAGGCAATGATTTTAAAGTTTCCATGGTAACTTAACGTTTGTCTTGTTCTTCAACTTATCTTCTCTTTATGTCTTCAAATTCCTTTCTTATGTAAGACAGGCTTGAATCTGTTAAGAGACATCGGATTTAAACGTTCCCGTACAAGATTAATCCATTATTGATTGATTGCTAAGTCTTGATCCTCAAGGTTGATTTTCTTCGCTAGAGAGAGCGAGAGATGTAACATGGTGATATTTTGTAGGCTTGAAATTGTGACGTGGTAGTTTGGCATGATGATTCCGAAATGTGCGAGAATAAAATAATTCCTTGGAATTTAATGAGAACACATTAGCATTCCATACTGACACATTTTAGCCTTAGAACACACAATCATTCATTTTTGGTTTTAGCACCAAATCCTTTTTGAAACTTGAAACGCATCAAATTGGAATATTTAGTGATAGAATGCGTTAAAGGCACTAAATAGAATGATGCATTTTTTTTTAATTGGCCAGCGTAGCTTTAAATCAAATAGAACGATGTTGAGTTATCTTTAAAAAAATTATGATGCTGAGTTATTTTTCCTTTCATTTTAAGTCTACAAATAACTAAACATTCGAAGTCATTTCTTTAATTAAGTACTAATCAAAAGTTGATTTAGTTTTCTTAAACTAATTTACTAAAAGCTTAATTAATAATCTTAGTACCTAATTAATTTTGTTATCCTAGTAATTTTTTTATTCCAAAAATCAAGATATGGTGAAGTATCATAAAGATGGGTTCAACAATCTCCCCCATTTCTAAACAAATAACAAACTAAGTAGTAGTAGAAATTAACATAGTAAGAATTTATGGAGATGAAATACTTGGTGCGAAACAAGACTCACCCATGCTGAATTATCTCATTTTAGTCAACGAAAGCTCCCCCATACTGAGTGAACTTCTCTATAATGGGGACTTGTCTTGATCTGCTTCTCCTTAGTTTAGTCTCAATTGTTTCTTGCAAAACTCAGTCTAGCAAGTAACATTATAAAATATTTTAAGAAGATATTAACTTGAACAAAACATTGCAATTTTACATTAATTTTAACTCAGAAAGTATACAACAAGTGTCATGTGTTAAGTTTTACATTTTAGCACCATTACAACCATTGCTATAGCTAACTCTCTTTTCTGCTGGCTCGGTAAGTTGATGTTGTTGTTGTTGTTTACATTACTACTTCTATTGTCATTGTTCCTTCCCTCATCTCTTTAGGAAGTGTGAATTTATAATAATTGGCTTTTTGGTGAGCTGACGATGATACTTTCTCCCCCTTTTTTTATCTACTTTGCCAAAAGTTGGTTGAGACAAACACTAAAGGAGTACAAAGCTTCAATGGAAAACTCCTACTTCTCAATGAGAACTAGATCAATCTTAGCCTCTAGCTTCTTCTTTCCAAGATTTCAGAGAACATCCTACTTATTCAGCAATAGAAGGAGGTGGTGAGTCATGTTGAGGTGTGCTATTAGATCAAATCCATGATAAGTGAACTATTAAAAATATTGAAGTAGTAGATGAAAGTCTCCTGTTAACAATGCTATTTTTAATTAGGCCTTATTATCAATAAGTCTTGGTCCCAAAGCTTGCAAGTTTGTTGCAGTGTAGTTTATATCATTAGCATCCTCTAACCCAGTGTCCATTAATTCATGAATCTGTTATTACATTAATTTAACCTTGTTAACCATGATATTCAACTTCTTATGAACAATGTAACCATTTTCTAGACCATTTATTGAGTTTTTGAAAGACCGAATCTTGTTGATAGCTATAAGGAAAACCTTCTGTGTCTCTTTAACAACATCTTCATTGTTGGACTCGATCACAATGCAAGTTACATTATGCTTTCGATCGATAATAGAAGTGACAGAGGTTGGTTTATGAGCAAACTTAACAACTTTCTCAACCTTATCATCTACTTGCCAAAAACATCAAACATTTTCTCCAAAGTACTTGCAATGTTAAATTCTTGTTTGAGGATTCACCTTACTTAAATCTGAGCCAAGAGTGTGTCAATGATGAGCTTAATTGATTCTTGTTCTTCTCCAAACTTGCAGAACTAAACTTATTGCTCAACTAGAGTACAATGATATTACTCACATGTGTTGATGTAGTATCCAAGCTTCCCTCTAACTTAGAAGTGACGAGGATGGCCCATGTATTAGAATTTGGGATAACAAAGATGATAAAAGATAACTATGCAATAGAGTTCATCGTGTCAAATAGGATTGCAACCATCTTCTCCACCATGCTCTTAGTACTCTCTTTAGCAAGATGAATCGTTATGATCAGCAAGCTCCCTTAAATTTTCTCAAATTCTTCATCGTAGCATGATTTAGAGGGAATGCTGGTGTGTGGATAAAATTTAGGCATGACTGCCTACTTTTTCCTTGCACTGTTCATCAATTCTTCAAACATTAGTATTTGGCAAACTGTTGATTCCAACTAAGCATTGGATTTAAGAGAAGGATATTTACTCCATGCAATCTCTCTTATCCTAGCTAAGATGGATGAATCATCATCCTTTTGGATGTGAACTTTGTTAGTAGTTAAAGGTTCATCAGTAGTAAAATTAGCCTCAACGCTAACAACTTTTGTTCGCTGAGCGCATTTCTCTTCTTGAGCATAATTCTTAGTATTAGGCATTAAATCAATCAACGGGATTGATGGAGTTGGTGTTTCAGATTAACAAATGGTTGCTTGAGTGTTTTAAAAAGGTGGATTTGTGTTTGTTATTGTGTTTGATGAAGGACGTGAAGAAATTTTGGTTTGAGAAGATGGTTGTTTTGGTGGATAGGGAGGAGGATAATTTTTAGGAGACGGAATGGGTAATTTAGTGTTAGAAATGATATTTGTTGTGGTACTCATATATGTACTTCTGTGCAAGGGTTGTGAAACAGTAGGAGACTTGCAAAGAGGGAAATGGACCTAAGAGTTTGAAATGGAGCACAGGTTGTTGCAACAGCTGTAGGGACATATAACATTTGGTTGCCTAGTGGCCTAGTTTTAGTTTTGAACAATTGCTATTATATGTCTGCTATCACTGATAATATAATTTCCATTGCACATTTAGTGACAGATGGATTTGAGATTTTATTTTCCAATAATAATTGTCGAATTTGACGCAATAATGTTATTTATGCTTGTGGAATATGTGTTGATGGCATTTATGTTCTAGGTACTAAAATAAAAATTCTAAATATAAACATTGTTAAGAAATCAAATTAAATAATGAAAAATCTTCATACTTTTGGCATTGCCATCTAGGCCACGTATATGAGATTCTCACTTAACTAAGTTACATAAATGTGGTGATTTGGGACCAATGGAATGAGAATCCTGTGGGGTGTGCGAACCTTGTTTAAAAGATAAGATGACTAAGAAACCTTTCAAAGGAATGGGTCAGCATACCACAAGTACTTTGGAAATAATACGTTATGATGTATGTGGTCCAATGAGTGTTAACACACATGAAGGTTTCATCTACTTCATAACCATTATCAATGATTATTCATAGTATGGTTATTTGTACCTAATGAGGAACAAGTCTAAAAGTTTTAGAAATTCAAACAATTCAAAATTGAAGTAGAGAAATAGCTTGGGAAGAGTATCAAGACCCTTTGATCTAATTGAGGAGGTGAATACTTAAGCCTAGAGTTTCAGGACTATCTAAGGGATAATGGTATTTTATTTCAATGGACACCGCCTTATACACCCCAACACAATGGAGTGTCAGAAAGGAGAAATCAAACCCTACTCGATATGGTTTAGTCCATGATGAGCTGAGCAAAGCTTAACAGATCCTTTTGGGGTTATGTACATGAGAGCGCACTTTATATTGTAAACATAGTGCCCTCGAAATCAGTTGATCAAACACCATACGAAATGTGGTATGGTAAAAAACCAACTATTTCTCACCTAAGAGTTTGGGGATGTCCAACTTCTGTAAAGAGGACAAGTTCATATAAGCTGAGTGCTAAGTCTGACAGGCATTTATTTATAGGTTACCCTAAGGAGACTATGGGTTATACCTTTTATGATCCCAGGGAACAAAAGGTACTTATTTCTAGGAATGCTAAGTTCCTCGATAAGGAACTGTTTAACCCGTCTTAATAGTATCTCATAGTACTTAACATGTTTTAGAAATAACAAACTAATTAGGATAGAGAAATTTATTGATTTCTAAGTAGACTCTTAATTAATCAAGTTTACTTGAGGATTTTTAGGGAAAAAAACTCAGTTGACCAAGTTATTAGTTCAGTTATGGCTTAGAGTAAGAAAACAACCTAGTATTACATAGTTTACAAGATATAGACTCAGCTAAGGTAAGTTATATTTTATTTATAAAAGCCAAGTTATTTCGACACTTAGAGAAATTTATGACACAAATGCATTTAACGGGTTCTATGAGGAACGGAATAGTCCTTTGATGCTTTTCAGGAGAAAAGGCATTTAAATTAAAGAGGATATAAACAATATCAGTACGGAATGTTGGAGAATCCTCACTAAAGTCCAAGGTAAAAGGAATCCTCTAACATATGTCACTTTCTTAGTGTCCCCGTGCCTCTCTACAACAATAGCAACTCATCGAATCATAGAATTCTTTGTTGCATCTCGCGCACCTCTCTAAAAGAATGGATTGCTTGAAGGAAATAAGTTTTTGAGGCATCAAGATTAACAGATTAATCTCGCGCCTCAATGTTCGAAATATCTTGCTCTAAACATCTTGGAGTTTATTTCAAATAAGAAAATTCGAAAGATTTGAAGAGAAGAGAAATTGAAGAAACTGTCAGGACGAGAAGTTTACAATGGCTACTTCTAAGACTTTCAACTATAAACAGAAGACTGAAGCAAACGTTCAAACTTGGTGAATAACCTTGAATTTCTTAAGAGCTGAAACTTTGTTTAATCATTCACAGCTTTCAAAAATTCCAAATCAAGTGATCGAGCAAACTCAAATTTTTTCCATCTATTTGTAATAGAGAGTAATCACTTAAGGTTTGACATTTTAAAGGATTCAACTTTTTATAAGTTAAAATCTTCTGTTCGTCATTCTCTTTTGAAATCTGAGTAACAGTTTGGGAAGATACCCAAAACTTGTTTCAGTGGTAGTTAGAAAGGAATGTACATTCTGTAATTGTGTCTACCCATTCTAAAGGATTCTCTGCCTAAGAAAAGAAAGAAAACACTAGTGGACTAAAGCTAGGAAAGAAATATCGGGACTGGAGGTAGGCTAGGGGCTGAACCAGGATAAAATCTGAGGTGTTAACATTCTTACCTTATTCCCTTATCTTTATCTCATTTATCTCATTCATCATTCTCTCTATTTATAAGTTTCGATTGCAAAACCAATCTGAGCTTAGTAAAGTACTCAATAATGATAGAAGATAAACTATGCCAATGAAGCTGAGCAATTTATAGTTTTTAGACCTAGCTCAGAATGATCACTCAATAAGCATCTAAAAACTAAACTTGGAAAAGAATTTTTATAAAATCTAAAAAGAACCAAGTAAAGCATTCACCCCCTCTACTGTTTATATTAAGCTGTTTAGAACCAACAAGTGGTAACAGAGCAAGTGCTCAGCTTATAGACTTGCTGTCTTTGAGTTAAAGATCCAAAATGGCTTATAAGAGCTTTAACTTTAGCTGAGGTTAGATAGTACTTCTTTAAGAAGGAATGTTTGTAACCAGGTCTCCATTATTTGATGGTAATCATTGCATGTTTTGGAAAAACTGCATGAAGAACTTTATACAATCTCAAAGCATGCAAGCATGGCTCGTTATAGAGCTTAGCCCCACAATTCCTACCAATGTAAGGAATGGGGAACGTGTCCCATTCGATCTAGAGAATTATGATGATGCTAACCTGAGGCTTCAGGAAGAGAATGCTACAACCATCAATTACTTACACTATGCTCTAGATCTTACAGAATTTAACAAGGTGTCGAGATGCTAGATAGAACAAGAAATTTAGAGGAAGCTAGAAATTACATATGAGGGGACTGATAAGGTCAAGGAGTCGAAAATCAACCTCATGCTCAAGGAGTATGAGTTGTTCTAGATGCGCTAGCTGAGGGTATGCAATCCATGAATACTAGGTTCATTAACATTATTAATGAACTGACGAGATTGCGCAAGGAGTTCACTGAAGAAGAGATGGTCAAGAATATTTTCCATGTTCTCACTTGAGTGGGATGCTGAGAAGAGCACGATCGAAGAGGCTCATGATCTTAAGACCTATAGATGTGATGAGCTTATAGGAACCTTGCTCACTCTGGAAATATACTTGAGGAAATACAGATGACTCTAAAAGGAGTAAAGGCAAGGGGAAAGAGGGTAAAGCCATTATCCTAAAAGCTGATTCACCTGACAAATCTTCAAGAAGCAATTCAGATGAAGTAAATGGCCCTTCTAACTCGGCATTTCAAGTGCTTCATGAAGAAGGATGGGAAGTTAAACAAGAAGAAGTTTTTGGCTAAAACAAGTCAACTCAACATCAGCGTGGAGTTGAGGAATGACCCAAGAAGGAACACACCAAAGACATCAAGTGCTTTGGATGTGGCAAAAAATACCATATTCAATCATCCTCTCTAAAGTCCAAGAAGGACAGATATAAGAAGAAGTTCGTTACAAAGAATGAGGCACTTGCTGCCACCTCAAGTGAATATGAAAATCTTCATCCTTAGATGAAGAAGTAACCGACTCTGCCAACCTTTGCTTAGTTGCGATATAGAGTGAAAGGGGAAAGAGCTCAGTATCTATTTCCAAGAACAACCAATCTGCTATTAACTCTGAAGGTGAGCCTAATAAAGGTAAGAACTAACAAGCTGAGGTACATCTTGAAGTCCCTTTATCCATTGAATAGTTTGCCCATGTACCCTTTAATGTTATAAAACTGACTAATAAGTCAGGGAATAACATCAAGGAAATACTGAGGAGAAGTAAAGATTAGGAAGATATTATTGCTTCCTTGTCTCTTGATATCCTCTTTCTTCAAGAAAAATCCAAGTATTATGAATGCTAGAACAACAAGCTCACTAAGCAATTAGATGAGTTGACTGCTAAGATAATAGCTTGGAAGGAAAAATGAGTTCCTCCTCCAGCCAAGAGTCAAACTTTGAGTAACCTAACTCGCAATTCTAAGAGGAAGAATTCCTCTAAAAAGAAGAAAGTAAGCTAGCCTAAAGCTAAAGTTGTGTGTAGTTGCGGTAAAGCTAAACATGCCACAATTCTCTATAGGTATAAAAATTGTTATTATGACAAGTACAAGTGGTCTAATTTAACACTGCTATCAAAGGAGGACCCTAATTAAAAGCATGGGTACCTAAGAAAACTTAATTGTTTTGCAAGTGAGCCTAAGATCTGCTGATGACTTTAGAATGTGGTATTTGGATAGCGGATGCTCTTGGCATATGATGGGAGATGAAAGCCAATTCAGGATCGGCTTAAGCGCTATCACATTTCGGTAAAGAATCAAATCTTGAAAAGAAGCACAATGAAAAAGGAAATCTATGTAGCAAGACCGTGAACTGTTATTCTTTCATATAATTGACCGAAAATTAGGGAATACTAGTCTTGTATAGTCTGTCAAAGTGAAAACCAGAAAAGGGTATTTTTAGGCAAAAATTAAGATTATGAGAGAAAATAGGGAGATGTCAATAAGAAAACAAAATGTTGTTTGGCAACAAGGGTTAGGTCATTGGATATCTTGTATCAAAAAAATTTGTACCCCGTTAAATTTTATTTGATGAAATGGTAATTATTGTTGAATTATTACTAGTATATATACTTTAGATGTTCATTTGTCGTGTTTAAAAAACAACGCATGTAACATAACATAGTTATTGATTCATGGTAGTTAGAATTATTATTGCATGTATTGGAGTTAAAAAATAAGAATTCAAATAAGTTTGCATCTAATAAAACACTCAAACATGCAGATAAGTAGATAGATACAGGCTATGTTTTTCTTCTTGATGGATCAATAGGTACCAACATCATCAGCAATCATCTCACTCATCATCATTAGAACATCTATAGCCCTTCCTCAATATATATCCACTATAGAGTATCCCAATAATGCTTGTCAAGGTTTGTGAGCTCTCGGATATCCTACAGTCTCACAATGAGAATGATCTAGAGTGATAAAAGAAGTGTTTTGAGACCACTTCTCGAGAATGTGATATGGTAATCTATGATCCCAATTGGGGCCATGAGTAGGGCAAGATCTCTAAGGCATTAGCTACTTCTTCCCGTAGTATTAATAGAGCTATGCTAGAGAGTAGGAAGTAATACCCTGTGGAACAAGAGGCTGGACCCCTTGAGCATTGAAATGAGTAGCTAAGTCAATAACCTTCCACCAAGGGCAAACCTAACGAATCCAATCAACTGTGTCACCTCTCATGATGTTATATCAAGTCATCCATAATCAGCCTTTGATGATCAGTATTGAGGAGCCCTCTCTCATCATAATTGAAAACCTTATACTTCTAAAACGACCGCTTAGGCTTGTGATTTAAGGTCAACTTCTTCAAGAGCCAAACCTGCTACTTTATCTTAATACGAGGAATCAAGAAATAACCAAAAAGTTAAGGTTGAACCATTATGTCCACTAAAGTAAAGTAGTCTTGAATCAAGCTTGGATCAAATTTTAAGGCCTTCATGCATAGCAAATTCTCCAAAAATCTAATGGCGACAGGTGAAGCTCCTTCAGAAATGGTATTGATAGAAGTAATAAGATAAAAAGGAACAATGTTACAAACTCTGCACATGAACTCCGACATGAGTAATAAGGCCACCATTTAGGGCCAATCAAGGTTATGTCTCATGGTAGCTAGACACCAATCTAGTACCGCAACAACTCAGAAACCTCCGATCTCTGAGAGATGAGATAGCAGCTGATTAGTGGAATCTAAGTTCCATAACCATCTCACTGTGTCTACAGCTTCAAACTGATTCTTTGGCACCATGATAGGAAATTATCAAGGGAAAGGGTTACCTAGATGTCATGGTACTCCTCAATCATAAGATACAACTCTTTAGTTGAAAAGCAAAAGACGGGATCTAAATGATCTTAGAAAGTAAGTCTCACATGAATGAACATTGTAATAATTAAGCGAAAAGGAAGATACCATGGTCCCATAATGCAAAAACATATAACTTCTTCCATACAGGATCCTTGAATGTCCCCAAGAACGATCTAAGTCTAGAAATGCATGGGAAAAAACAAAGAAAGAATTAAAGAAAACAATAGAAAAAATGCAAAAAAAGCAAAGTTGCCTAGTGCTTGTGGGAGGAGACTGGCATTAACTTTGCTATCTTGGCAGTGGCATGCTTTTGGAGGGTTTCACTGATTTATACTTATAGATAAAGCCACCCTCGAGGCTGGCACAGGTCATATAAGCCATGTCAATCCCGTTTCACCAATTTCGCTATTTTCCTTCGTGTTGTACTTGCAAAATCAACACACAAATACATCCACATTAAACCACACCAACATCTGAAAAAGGATCATTCTATATAGATAAAGTTACAAAGTCTCACAAGTTTCAAAGTGTAAGAAAATCCATGGTACCAGAATATATCCCAATAAACAAAGAAAAGTAAGAATGTAAGACTAGTAATGTGAGGAGCTTGCATCCCCGTGATCATCCTTGGTAGCCTCATAATTATCTTTCCCCTCATCTTTTGAAGGAGAAAGCCCAACTAGTCCTCTTAGCACATACTTATCCCCAATCATCAGATAACTACTAGTCTTTGTAGGGTCATCCCTTTGATAAATTTGGCTACCATGCTCCATCATTCTCGCTTAAGCCGCTTGCTAATCCACGAGCTTGGTCTCTAACAAAGAAATGCTAGCTCTCAACTTGTAGATCACAAACTCGTGTTGTCTCCTGTTAACCTCCAATATGGAAAACGTATCCTCTTGGTTGGTTAGATCTCTCACCAATCTCTCCATGGTAACTCTCATCTATGCTTGATCCCTCTCTGCTACTCGCCTGGCCTTTATCTCGGCATTAAGGCAGTCCCTCTCCATGATGAGAAAACTTTGTAATAAAATCCAATAATAATGCACACATACACTTGTGTATACATTTCCATACAACCAAGCAATAAGGAATCATCAACACATATTTACAATAACATTCATTCATAGATGTATAAGTTCATAAATATTATCATTGTCGGAGCATACCATAGCCATGACATCTGGGCCATCAACAGGTCATGAATGGAAAAAAAATTGTGAGATATCCTCATCCCTTCAATAAATGAATCTCCACAAAAAGAAAATCAATGGAAAATATCAAAATAATAGTGTTTTGAAACCATGCAATTAATCTTAGGAATTAAGTGCGGGTTAATTATGATAGTTAATGAACATGCAACATAGCAAGGTGGGAATTCAAAAATTAAAATTAACCCTAAAGGATCTCCTAAGCATGCCATGATTGATATAATCTAAGTTAAAACATTTAATAGATTCTAATAGATTCATAAAACTTATAATAGAAACCTAGCATCTAAGTTTAGGACATTACCATTTGATGCGTGCTTCTCTTTCTCTCTTGGATGCGGTGTTCACTTAGAGATGTTCGATAGAACTTCTTTAGCACGAGTCTCCAAACTAGGGTAGCCTCCACAATTGATCCACATGGATCTTCATCTAATAAAACCTCGTAGAGATAGAACCCGTTAGAAGACAACAGTTGCTAGACCACTCGAAAACCAACCCGAAAATATAAACTAAGAAGGCTCTCTTCAAATAGAAAGAGCATTCTAAAGATATTCTTTGTTGTTTGGAGAAAGTTGTAAAGGATCTTGCATAACAAGTGAAGAAAGAGATGTCGAACTCAGAGAGAAAAGCAGAGCTGAAACATTTTGTGTTTTGTGAAATAAAGAGAATTGAGGCCTATATATAGGGAAAAGGGGGAATGTTAGACTCCCCCTAAAACTCAATGTGGGATGGGAATATTCCCATCTAACAAGTGGATTAGCTGCGCATGTCACTTGGGCAGTGCTTGAGGGCCTACAACCTGCTAGCGTGCCTCGGATTTCCACACGTGCTAGCTGCCCATGAGCTTTTCAGCTCGCGGAGCAGCTGCGCATGCCCCACTCAAATTATCCCTTGTTCGTTTGGGGCCAACTTGTAATGGGAAAAATTCCCTTTCTCCGCTCCATGCATTTTTCCTATTTTTCTCTTTTTTTCATTTAATTATTAATTTGGTCCAACCAATTAATAATTCTTCTAATGAATTTGACAAACAAATATTTTTGGCATAGACCTAATCTATAGGTTCTTTACTTAGTCTAATAAAGACCCAAGTGTGTGAATTATTAGATCCCATGTATTGAGCCGCTAGTGGTTAATCTAAACTTGGATTCCCATTCGAGAACCTTTAGGCTAAGTGTTCCAGACCAATATGGAACTTGATAGCTTTAGACGATCAAATAGGCTTTGTCGTAAAGGTATATGATCCCTTAACACTTGGAACGTCACGTGTTTATGCTTTGATTAGGTTCTGAAATAGTAACATATACAATACACTCCTTCCATCGGGTTAAGTACCATCTAGTTTATTGAGCTCGAATTATGTGTTAGCTCATGCAATAGCTGTAACTATCTTGGAATGAGACTTGTACACGAAGAACACCATTCAGCCATTATGTATCAAGATTAACTAGAAACCTGTTCTATCAATCTTATGCTCTGATCGGAGGTTTATGTGTGTGTTACTTCAACAAGGGGCCCTAAGGTACATCTCCCATTATATCACTATATTAGGAGCGATGGATCCCATCTTGACTACTTGGCTTTCCAACATGTGATTAACACTATACCCATAATCACCTGTATCATTCTAATCACTAGGGTATGGATAAGTATGACCCAAAGTATAGTAACTCCTACACAAAGTAACTAGTATCTTGAGTTTGAGGATACTTGTACTACTACTCCAATAAGATATGACACCAACACCTAGATATAGCTATTTCCTTGTGTTTATCTTATAGCGGTCTCCAATGTATTACCAAGATTCATTCATGTGTTAACTCAAGGTGCCACCTTTAACTCATGAGATCGGCTGCTTGTATCTAATCCAAGGAATAAGCCTACACATGCTAATCTGTCCATTCCATTGATGTCCAGTCTCAATGAAACTATGACTAGGGATTTTTAGACTATTCATAGTAACACGTATGTTCAGTTCTCACACCACATAGCTCCCATTATATCCTCGCATTTATACGCTATGAAGTAATCACAGACTTATCTTATTAATGCACATATATATAATATTATACATGTATGATACCAGCGAGATACATAAGTAAATTGAAAACCTTAATAAGAAATAAAGATGCCTTAATTATTATTAATAATAATATGAAACCATTTATACATTATAACTAATTAAGATATATCACCCTAATTGCCACTAGGGCATACATCATGTCTAACAATCTCCCACTTGCACTAGAGCCAGTTATCGATGTGCTTCATATCATACTCATTAACATGCTAGTCATGTTTAACTTGAGTCAGTGGCTTAGTTAGCCCATTCACTAGATTCTTATTCATTGGGATGTATTCTAAGTCTATATCTTTCCTGGCTACTATCTCTTGAATGAGATGCTACTATATGAGTTTATGTCTATTTCTCTAATGAGACCATGGTAACTTTGCCTGAGAAATAGCCCCATTGTTATTGCAATAGACCACTATCAGATTTACAATGTTTGACACCACACCAAGATTACCAATAAATCCCTTAAGCTAGACAGCTTGCTTAGCCGCTTATGAAGCAACTACATACTCAGATTCTGTGGTTGAATCAACAGTCGTATCCTATTTGAAACTCTTCCAAACAGCTGCCCCTCCATTTAAAATAAACACATACCACGATTGGGACTTATAATCATCTTATCAAACTGAAAACTCGTGTCGATGTATCCCTCCAAAGAGAGATCACCTTCTCCATATACTAAAAACATATCTTTAGTGCTACGTAAGTACTTAAGGATAGTTTTAACAACCATCTAGTGCTTCTCACCCGGGTCAGATTGAAATATGCTCGTGATGCTCAATGCATGTGAGATGTTAGGCCGAGTGCATACCATAACATACATGATGGATCCTATCGCTAAGGCATAGGGTATTCCATTCATGCATAGTCTCTCCTCTTATGTTCTGGGACACTTGGATTTAGAAAGGTTAATCCCGTGAGACATTGGGAGATAACCCTTTCTTGACTGCTCAAGGTTCAATCTAGCCAAAACCTTGTTTATGTATATACTTTGTGAAAGACCTAGAAGCCTTCTGGACCTATCTTGGTAGATCTTTATACCAAGTATAAAAGCTATTTCTCCAAGATCTTTCATGGAGAACTTCCTTGACAACCATGATTTAACTATTTGAAGAAACGGAAAATCATTTCCTATCAATAATATGTCATCAACATATAGAACAAGGAAAATGATTGCACTCCCATTGGCCTTCTTATATACATAGGGCTCATTAGCATTTGATACAAAACCAATTTCTCTGATTTTCTCATCAAACCTAATATTCCAACTCCTTGATGCTTTCTTAAATCCATACATGGACTTCTATAACGTGAATACCTTCGAACCATCCTTGGATGTAAAACCCTCAGGTTTTGCCATATACACATCCATGTCTAGATTCCTGTTAAGGAATGTTGTTTTCACATCAATATGCTAAATCTCATTATCATAATGAGCGGTGATGGCAAGGAGTATCCTGATAGATTTCAACATGGTTACCGGTGAAAAGGTTTCATCATAATCAATGCCTTCTTTTTTACTATAACCTTTTGCAACAAGCCTTACTTTATAGGTAACTTTGTTACCATCAATGTCTATTTTCTTCTTGAAAACCCACTTGCATACTATGGGCCTAATCCCACTTGGTCCATAAGTGAAGCTCTTGACTTGTTTTTCATACGTGGAGTCCATCTCTGACCTCATGGTTGCAAACTATTTGTAAGATTCTGAGCCTTCCATTGCTTCCTTGTAATTCCTAGGCTCATCATCTTCCATAAGGAAGAGATGTTTATCATCAATGATGAGAAACCCATATCACTGGGAAGCGATTGGACCCTGACCTAATTTACACAATGTCGGTGTTATAGTAGGCTATTCCATGTTTACACTATCTTGTGTAATAAGTGTAGGTATAATAAGTTGATTGTTTGTTTGATCTTCTTGAGTGCCTAAAACAAGATTGCTCCCACTAGCTTTCGCAAGTATAAGCTCCTTCTCTAGGAATTGAGCATTTCTTGAAACAAGGACTTTTTGTTCCTTAGAATCAAAGAAGGTATACCTTATAGTCTCCTCAGGGTAACCAACAAACAAACACTTATCAGACTTAGCACCTAACTTATATGAACTCGTCCTTTTTACGTAAGCAGGACATCCCCAAACTCTCAAGTGAGAAAGAGCGGGTTTCTTACCATACCATAATTCGTATAGAGTTTGATCAACTGATTTAGATGGCACTCTATTTAGAAAATAAACTACGCTCTCAAGTGTGTTACCTTAAAAGGATATGTTGAGTTCTTCTTGGCACATCATGGACAGAGTCATATCGAGTAGGGTTCAATTTCTCCTTTCTGACACTCCATTATGTTGGGGTGTATAAGGAGGTGTCCACTAAGATAAAATACCATTATCCCTTAGATAATCATGACACTCTTTGCTTAAGTATTCTCCACCTGGATCAGTTTGAAGGGTCTTGATACTTTTCAAAAGCTATTTCTCTGCTTGGGTTTTGAACTCTTTAAATTTCTTAAAACTCTTAGACTTGTGCCTCATAAGGTAGACATAACCATATTGCGAGTAATCATCGATAAAGGTTATGAAGTAGACGAAACCCTCATGTGTTTTAACACTCATTGGACCACATACATCAGAATGTATTATTTCTAAAGTACCAGTGGCATGTTGTCCCTTTCCTTTGAAAGGTTTCTTAGTCATTCCCTTTTAAACAAGGTTCGCATGCACAATGGATTCCCATTCCATTAGGCTCAAGTCTCCACATTTGTGTAACTTGGTTAAGCAAGTCTCATTTATATGGCCACAAAGACAATGCCATAAGTATGAGGATTTCTCACTATCCAATCTCAATTTCTTAACAATGTTCATGTTCAGAATTTTAGTTTTATTATCTAAAACATAAATTCCATCAACAAATATTCCACAAGCATAAAGAACATTATTGAGTTGAATTTGACATTTATTATTAGAAAATAAAATTTCAAATCCCTCTGTTGCTGAACACATAGCAGAAATAATATTCTTAGTGATAGCAAGAATATAGTAGAAATTATTCAAAACTAAAACTAGGTCACTAGGCAAACGAAGGCTATATGTCCCTACAGTTGTTGCAGCAACCCGTGCTCCTTTTCCAACTCTTAGGTTCCCTCTTTGCAAGCCTCGAACTATTCCACAATCCTTGAACAAAAGTATAGATATGAGTACCACTACAAGTATTTAATACCCAAGTAGACTCATAGGGAATTGTAGAGAAACTCTCTAGTATGAACATACCTCCAGATATTCAAGTTATAGCTATCATCATCCAATGAGCTTGTTTCAAGAGAAACATTTCCCCTCTCCAATTCTAACTTCCTCATGAGCTTTCTTTTGACTTTTAAAATTTTTAGTTTCTTCAACTTAAGCTCCTCAGCACTTGTTTGCTCTTTGATTTATTTCTAAACTCAATTTCATAAATCTCGAGCAAGTCCATAAGTTGGGTCAAGGTACATTTGGGAGAACACTCCTTGAGCATCTTCTTGAAAGAATCATATTTATTGGGTAATACCCTCAATACCATTTCCCTCAAAGACTGCTCACTATACTCAACTCCCAACTCTCTCAATTTCTCTGAGTTGTCATAAATGTTCATAACCAACTATATTGCTGAAGTGTCTCCCTACAATCTATTGTGGAACAGTTCATCTTCTAAACTTTTCATCAATTTGAGGTGATGAATCATGATTGCAAGATCCAACCCTTTGTACACTAGTGTGTACTTTGGGAGCATGTGGTCTAACATGAGTTTTGTGATAAACTCACAGTTTCCCTTGTGCTCCTCATAATTATTCATATCACATACAAAAGCATTCTTGTCGGGATGTTTGGGACTAGAATCAGTCAAAACATAATCTAAGTAGTAGTTCTGAAGAACTCCTTTAATAGTCTCAAACCACTCATTCAAGTTATAAACATCATATTTTATGTCTACTAGAGGACTAATGTCAATGTGAGTATTTTTGTTAGTGATCAAATTCAACCTTGATATAAGATAGAACTTGTTTAGAGATTAATATATGCATATGCATTTAATATAAGGTCTTTAATTAAACACATAATTCTTACTATTTTCTCGACATTCAAATAGGCCGTCTATTTAAATTTGAGAAATTTGGTTCAACCAATTTTCCTTAGTAGATAGTTTTTATAGCCACTCATCATGACCCCCGCTATAGCAGTTTAAACCATAACAAGATAACCTTGGTTGGAACCAGTCCATTTGTAACTCATGCAATTGCTAATCAATTTGAGTTCTCTTCCTTGAGATGTGCGTACCCATTTCGGCTAAGACATTCACCCTATCTAGTCTCATACCAAACACATGTTAAGGGAAGGCATGTTGTACATGAGCTTACATCCGTTAATAAGGTTTGTATCATGACTTATGACGGGAAGACTATATATCACCTTAATATTGTTGTGGGGATTTTATTGATGCTGCTGGTCTCGCCCTAGTCTAGGTGGTATACGATGTATATGATTATGAAAATAATAATTCCGGGCTATTTGCAATTATTAACTCTAAAGGAACATGCTTGGGACTGGTATATCATAATCATTCCATTATGCAAAGACTCCACATAGCATGCAAAATAAACAAAGTCTATGATTAAGTTATTGCACCTATGTATATAAGTTCTATTTTAACAACTTAAACCACATTTGTAAAACCTTATGCTGAATCCAATTCCCATACTAGAAATCGACTAAGTCATAAAAGTCTCTTGGGTACTTTTGAATCTAATTCCGATGGAGATTTCCAAGTAAGAGAGAACCCCTTAAAGTGAATGAGCAACCAAGTCAAATCCTTGCTAAAATAACCACGGGTACTTTCGTTATACCACAGACAAATATGATTTAAAGATTTCACTCATTAATTGAGTGAAGTATGGGACGACCCTCAATTAAAGCATTTACATGTGTGGTAATTTATATGAAAATCACCTAGACTAAGTTTAAGTAAAACCTTAATCTAGTTATCACAACATTTTCTATAACAAGAATTGAAACCTTAGTCATGCATATCATACTTTAATCAATTCATAGAAAATATCATTTTGACATATTATAATCAGTCATGCATAGCATAAGGCGGGCTCTGATACCACATGCTTTTTAATTATGACTGTTAATGAACATGCAACATGGCAAGATGAAATTTAACAACTTAAAATTAACCTAAAGGATCTCCTAAGCATGCCATGATTGATATAATCTAAGTTAAAAAATTCTATAGATGCTAATAGGTTTATAAAACTTATAAAAGAAATCTAGCATCTAAGTTTAGGACGTTACTAGTTGATGCGTGCTTCTCTTTCTCTTCTAGACGTGGCGTTCCCTTAGAGCAATTTGGTAGAAATTCGTTGGCATGAGACTCCAAACTAGGGTAGCCTCTATGATTAATCTACATAGATTTTCACCGACCAAAACCTCGTAAAGGTAGAACTCATTAGTAGGCAACAACTGCTAGATCGCTTGAAGACCAACCCGAAAATATAAACTGAGAAGGCTTTCTTCAAATAGAAAGAGCCTTCTAAAGAAATTCTTTGTTGTTTGGAGAAACTCGTGAATGATCTCGCACAACGAACGAAGAAAGAGATATCAAACTCACAGAGAAAAGCTAAGATAGAATTTTTTTTTGTTTTGTGAAATAAAGAGAATAGTGGTCTATATATAGGGAAGAGGGGGAGTATTAGACTGTCCCTAAAACTCAATGTGGGATGAGAATATTCCGATACAACAAGTGGGTCACTTGGACCCGTGGGCTAATCCATGGCCCCTTACAACAAGGTAAGCCCTAGCAGGCTTGCCTTATGCCACAAGAATGGGCTTGCAGGCTTGCGTGCAGCCCATGCGCTTGCTAGCTTTCCCTATATGCTAGTGGCCCGTGAGCTTTTTCAACTCGCTGAGTAGCTACGTAGGCACCACTCTGAACATCCCATGTTCGTTTGGGGCCAACTCACAACGGGAAAAATTCCCTTGTTTGGTTGTGTGCATTTTTCCCTATTTTACTCTTTATTTCCTTCAATTATTAATTTGGTCCAACCAATTAATAATACTTTTAATGAAATCGACAAATAAATATTTTTAGCATAGACCTAGTCTGTAGGTTCTTTACTTTGTTCGGTAAAGACCTAAAGTGTGTGACCTCATATGTTCCCAAAGTATTAAGCCCCTAGAGGTTAACCTAAACTTGGCTTCCAATTCGGGAACCTTTACGCTCACTATTCCATACTGATATGGAACCCAAAAGCTCTAGATGATCAAATGGGCTTTATAGAAAAAGAGTACGATCTCCCAATACTTGGAACGTCACGTGCTTGTTACTTGATCTAGTTCTATAGTAATAATGAATGCAATACACTCCTTCCATCAATTTAAATACCATCCAATTTATTGAGCTTAGATTAAGTGTCAGCTCATGTTATAGCCGTTGGTATTCTGGAAATAGACTTGTTCACAAAGAACACTGTTCGCCACTTTTCTACTGATAAGTTTAATCTAATATAATTCTAAAATCTCATGAACTGTTGGCTATCAACTATGCCAAAAACTAGTTCACATATAAAATGTAGGTGTTGTCAATACCCCTTACCACATAGAAAAATGATGAGAACTGCAAGTATACAGTTGCGATGTAGTTTTAAAAGATATCGAACCCACAAGGAAGGAACCTGGTCTAAAGATAACTAGGGAAGCTTAAAAGTAATAAAATAAGAATAGATTAGAGATTTTTGTGGGTAGATTAGAATGAAAAGTTGAGTAAATATAGATGTGATAAATTAGAAACTCTAAATAAATAGATTTTCACTACGAACAAGTATAGCAGAGAAAACATGCAAGTTTAACAAAGTTGTTCTGACCCTCTAGATTATCTAACAGAATCGGTTCTAGACACTCAGATGTTCAATGATTCGCTGTAGAGCAACACATGAAATAACTTTTCTAAGTCTAGTGTAAACGAAATAAGACTATTATGAAAACCTAGACAACATCAATACTATGCATAGTACGAGTCGCTCTCACATAGCCACATTTAGCTAGTTACCATTCCAAAAATGTTGGCTCACTAAACAACGTTATATCACAGATCCAGTGATTATACACGATATTGTTAACCCCGAAACTACTCTTAAAATTAACGCCAACGCATATAACTTGATTAACATAAAAGACTTGGCACGAAATACACATTATGACACATAGACATATCATAAACTTTGAAATAGAAAGTATAAGTAGAAAGCAAAGCAAAGTTGTAAGGTATGCAAGTGAAAGCTAAAGTTGATCAAACCGTATCCACTCTT
>CATIWQ010358953.1:0-35369 GCA_949673415.1 Euphorbia schlechtendalii
AAAGAGAAAATGCTAGGGAAGAAAGGAGTAGTTCGACCAATCTTAAGAGAAAGTTGAACGAATTAATGGAGGAGCAAATCTCTATTCATCGCAAGATTAGCAATATCCATATCTTGGTATGTGATGTTGAAAGGGATCTGCAGGAGTCACGTTATAAGATTGATCAGATGATTGAATCCTTAACTCCTGAATGATAGTATTCTTTTCTTTTCAGTTTAGAACCTTGTATAGTTTTTCTTTCAGTTTAGTTATTTTTTATTTGTGTTTTTTTGTTTGTTTGTTTTCTTTATGTTTGATTGTCAATATTTGTTATTATAAATGAAAATAAATTTGAACAATAAGACATTGATGTTCAATTGCTATCATCACCATGATTACTCAAGGTATAGTAGTAAATATTTATTATTTATATTTAACAAAGTTTGTTTGTGTTTGTGTTTCTAAGTTTTTATAGGTGCAAGTATAAAAATTGAAGAAATTTGAAGAGTAGAGAAGCTCGCGACCGTGACACAATTCGCACTCGTGATCACTAAATAACAAAACTTTTTATTTCTTTCGTGAGGAGAGTCATGTGATAAGTGTATAATTACACTTATTATCATTATAATTTTATACAATAAACACTATAGATTTAGTCATTTTTATACTTCATATAAAAGATTTCATGTGGTATGTAGTTGTTTTTTATGCAAATGCAGATACTAGGTAAATCTTGGGAGTAAAATGAGCTAAACTAGAATTCTATGAAAAAAGGGTGAAAAAGGTGCAAAAAGATGCATGGAACTTAAAGATTTGGCTTAGTATCGAAGCTGTGGAATATTGGTGAAGTTACAAAGAGATTTCTGAAGAAAACTCTATTCACTGTCACGGTCGCGACTTTTTTACTTTAGAAATAGAAGTCTGCAAACAAAGATTCACAGTACCAACCGCCAGATAAGCATGACCAACCACCATCAACTACCAATGAAAAGACACTTATCAGGAGTCAACCAATCATGAAAAGGTGCCTATCCATTGTGGATTGAATCAAAGCCTCTCAACTAATCACATTGAAGAGATGTAATCTTTCACCACTGGATGTGACTCTTCGTTTGGATAGATGCAACACTTCGATCTCTATAAATAGGATTCCAAATCTCACAAATTTCGTGGATTGAGGTGGCATTGGAGTGCAGAATAAAGGGGTGGAAAAAAGTGCATAGTGTGTGCATAAATAGAGAGTAAAAATGTCTAGTTTTCGCCACGTTCATGCGCATTAGCAAGAAAATGTATAAGTGATTCGAATCCGTATTTTGATCACTAGATTTCTCTACATATTCGAGCGATTGTTGTATAAGTGAAATTGCAAATCACTTATCAATAAAAGTTTTCGTTCTTCAGCATTCGTTTATTTGATATTTGAAAAGAATAGCATCCTAGTGGAGGTTCTGTACAAGCTGAAAACGAATTCAAAGCAGACGCAGGAATTGTGGGAATTGATGACTCTCATTAAAGAGTGGATAAGGTTTGATCAACTTTAGCTTTCACTTGCATACCTTACAACTTTTCTTTGCTTTCTACTTATACTTTCTATTTCAAAGTTTATGATATGTCTATGTGTCATAATGCGTGATTCGTGCTAAGTCTTTTATGTTAATCAAGTTATATGCGTTGTCGTTAATTGTAAGAGTAGTTTTGGGGTTAACAATATCGTGTATAATCACTGGATCTGTGATATAACGCTGTTTAGTGAGCCAACATTTTTAGAATGGTAACTTGCTAAATATGGCTATGTGAAAGTGACCCATACTAAGCATAGTATTGATGTTGTCCAGGTTTATATATTTGACTTAATTCGTTTGCGCTGGGTTTAGAAAAGTTATTTCATGTGTTGCTCTGCGGTGAATAATTGAATTTCTGAGTGTCTATAACTGAGTATGTTAAATTAATCTAGTGAATATAATATCTTTGATGACCTTGCATGATTTCTTTGCTATACTTGTTCGTAGGGAATATCTATATACTTTTATCTTTTCTAATCTTTCATGCATTTGTCTATCCATCCATCATTCCAATCCTACACAATTAAATAATCTACTTTATCTTTCTTTTGTTCCATTCCTCTATTTGATCTTTAGAACTATTCCTTCCCTGTGGGATCGATATCTTTTAAAACTACATTGCAACTGTATACTTGCAGTTATCATCATTTTTCTATTTGATAAGAGGTACTGACAACACCTATACTTTATGTGAACAAGTTCTTTGCGCCGTTGATATTTAGCCAAACTCTTCGCGTAAAAGTTATTAAACTTATCAGTAGAAAAGTGGCGAACAAGAACCCGTTGGTAGAAAGCAGCTGCTAGACCGCTCGAAGACCAACCCGAAAATATTACTAAGAAGACTCTCTTCAAAATTGAATAAGCCTTCAAAATAATTCTTGCGATGTTAGAGAAACTCATGGAAGATCTCGCAAATACCTCACGAAGAAAAGATGTCAAACTCAGAAGTATGGCTGAGCTAAAGTGTGTGAAAAGGGAGAAAGGGAGCTGCTATATATAGGGAGAAGGGGAGTTAAAAGCTCTCCTTTTTTCCAACATGGGATAGGGAAAACCCTATCCCACAAGCAGGTCATCCATGCGGATCCCTAGGATCTGCGGGTTGACCCGCCTACAACCCACCTACGCAGGTTATGTTATAGCAGCACCAGGCACGCCCTTGCGGCTTTCCTTGTCCTACAAGCTAGGCCTTGCGAGCTGTCCCGCTAGCCCAGCTTGTGGGTTGCTAGCGGGCCTGCTGCCCACTAGCGCGTGTTGGCCTAGTGCCAGCACTCGCTAGTGGCCTACGAGTAATTTTTGCTCATGGGGCAGTCGTGGAGGCCCCACGCACGAACAATATGTGTTCTCGATGCCCACTCATAATAGGAAAAATCCCTTGCTACACTCCATGCAATTTTTCCAAAATTCTCCTTCAATTCTTTTTTAATTCTCTTAATTATTATTTGGTCCAACCAATTAATAATTTATCTAATGATTTTGATATCCTTAATATTCTCGGTATAGACATAGTCTACAAGTTCTTTTCTTAGTCCGGTATAGACCCGTAGTGTGTGACCTCACAGGATCCCGAAGTATAGAGCTGCTAGAGGTTAACCTAAACTTGGCTTCCCATCCGGGAACTTTTAGGCTTAGTGTTCCATACCGATATGGAACCCGATAACTCTAGATGATCAAATGGGCTTTCTAGCAAAGGCGTATGATCACCCGATACTTGGAACGTCATGTGCCTATAACTTGATCCAGTTCTGCAATAGTAACCGATACAATACACTCCTTCCATTAGGTTAAGTACCATCTAGTTTATTGAGTTTGGATTAAGTGTTAGCTCATGTAATAGCCATAGCTATCCTAGAATTAGACTCGCCATGATGTATCAAGATTCACTAGAAACTCATTCTATCAATCTTATACTCTGATCAGAGGTTTATGAGTGTGTCTCTGCAATAAGGGATCCTAAGGTACATCTCCCATTATAATACTATATCAGGAGCGATGGATCCCATCTTGACTACTCGGCTTACCAACATGTGATCATCATTGTACCCGTAATCACCCGTATCATCCTGATCACCATGGTATGAATAAGTATGGCCCAAAGTATAACAACGCCTACATAAGGTAACTAGTATCTTAGGTCTGAGGATACTTGTACGACTACTGTAATAAGACATGACACCAACACATGGATATAGTTATTTACGAGTGTCTGCCTTATAGTGGTCTCTAATGTATTACCCGAATAAATTCATGTCATCAGCTCGTGGGATCAGCTATTTGGATCTAATCCAAGGAGTAAGCCTACACATGCTAGTATGTCCTTTTTATTGATGTACAATCCCAATGAAACTATGACTAGGGATATTTAGACTGTTCATAGTAACACGTGTGTGCAGTTCTCACACCACATAGCTCCTTCCACTATGTCCTTGCACTTTCATGCTATGAAGTAGTCACGGACTTTGTCTTATCAATGCACATATTTATTAAAAAAATGATATCAGCGAGATACATTAAATAGCATCGATAAATAACAAAGATGCTTATATTATAGTTAATAATAATCTGAAATAGTTTTACATTATAACTAATTAAGATATATCACCCTAATTTCCTATAGGGCATGCATCATGTCTAAGAATCTCCCACGTGCACTAGAGCTAATTGCCCATGTGGTTCATGCCATACTCGTTAACATGCTGGTTAGGCTTAACCTGAGTCAATGGCTTCTTTAGCCCATCTGCTAGATTCTGATCTGTAGGAATGTATTATAAACATATATCCTTTCTAGCTACTATCTCCTGAATGAGATAGTATTTTTTAAGTACATGTTCTCTGACGAGACCATGGTTCCTTTGCCTAAGCAGTAGCCCCATTGTTAAAGGAATTTACAGTTATTAGATTTACAATGGACACCACACCGAGATCACCAATAAATCCCTTAAGATAAATATCTTGATTAGCTTCTTCTTAAGCAGCTATATACTCAGATTCAATGGTTGAATAGCCAACCATTTCTTATTTGAAACTTTTCCAAACAATTGCCCCTCTATTTAACTAAGTGAAGTATGGGACGACCCTCAATCAAAGCATTTATATGTGTGGTAAAACATTGTTAATTAATATGATAATCACCTAGACTAAGTTTGAGCAAAACCTTAATCTAGGTATCACATTAGTTTCTATAACAAGAATTGAAACCTAAGTCATGCATAGCATACTTTAATCAATTAAAAGAAGATATCAATTTCAACATATTATCATTAATCATGCATAGCATAAGGCAAGCTCTAATACCACTGCTAGTTAATTAAGACAGTAATTAAACATGCAAACTTGCAAGACGGAATTTTAAAACATAAAATTAACCATAAAGGAATTCCTAAGCATGTCATGATTGATATAATCTCAGTTGAAATATTTCATAGATGCATATAGGTTTATAAAACTTATTAAAAAGAAACCTAACATCTAAGTAAAGAGCATTACTAGTTGATGTGTGCCTTCTTTTGGTGTGGCATTCCCTTAGAGCAATTCGGCAGAATTCCATTAGCACTAGCTTCCAATCTATTATTCCACATGGAACTACACCGAGCCAAACCTCCCGTTGAGGAAGAACCCATTGGTAGATAGAAGTTGCTAGACCGCTCAAAGAGTAACCCAAAATTATTACAAAGAAGGCTCTCTTCAAAATTGAATAAGCCTTCAAAAGAATTCTTGCGACGTTAGAGAAACTCATGGAGGATCTCGCAAAAATCTCGGTGAAGAAAAGATGTGGAACTCAAAAGGAAGATTGAGCTGAAGTGTGTGAAAAAGGAGAAAGGGGGCAGCTATATATACGGAGAAGGGTAGTTGAAAGCTCCGCTTTTTTCCAATGTGGGATAGGGAAAACCCTATCCCATAAGGGGGTTATCCACACGGATCCCTAGGATCCGCAGGTTGACGCTCCCATAGCTCACTAACATGGGCTGTGTTACAGCAGCATAAGGCAAGCCCTTGTGGGCTATCTCGCAAGATTAGCTTACGGGCTACTAGCAAGCCTGCTGCTCGCTAGTGCACGCTGGCCTAGTCCACGAGAAATTTTTACTCTCACGGTAGCCGTGCAGGCCCCACCCACGAACAACCTGTGTTAGTGGGGCCCACTCGCGACTATAAAAACCCCTTGCTACACTTCGTACAATTTTTCCAAAATTCTTCTTTATTTCTTTTTTAATCCTCTTAATTTATTATTTGGTCTAACCAATTAATAATTTATCCAAAAATTTCGACATCCTCAATATTTTCGGTATATACCCAATCCATAAGTTCTTTACTTAGTTCGATAAAGACCCAAAGTGTGTGACCTCATAGGATCCCGAAGTATAGAGCCGCTAGAGGTTAACCTAAACTTGGCTTCCCATCTAGGAACCTTTAGGCTTAGTGTTCCAAAGGGATATGGAACCTAATAACTCTAGATGATCAAATGGGCTTTCTAGCAAAGGCCTATGATCCCCCGATACTTGAAACGTCACATGTTTGTGACTTGATCCGGTTTTGCAATAGTAACCAATACAATACACTCATTCCATCAAGTTAAGTATCATCCAGTTTATTGAGCTCGTATTAAGTGTCAGCTCATGTAATAGCCGTAGCTATCCTGGAATTAGACTTGTTCACAAAAAACACCACTCGCCATAATGTATCAAGATTGACTAGAAACCCGTTCTATCAATCTTATACTCTGATCAGAGGTTTATGAGTGTGTCTCTTCAAGAAGAGGCCTTAAGGTACATCTCCCACTATATAACTATATCAAGAGCAATGGATCCTATCTTGACTACTCGACTTACCAACATGTGGTCATCACTATACCCATAATCACCCGTATCATCGTGATCGCCAGGGTATGAATAAGTATGACCCAAAGTATAGCAACTCCTACATAAGGTAACCAATATCTCAGATCTAAGGATACTTGTACTGCTACTGTAATAAGACATGATACAAACATAGGGATATAGTTATTTTCGAGTCTCTATCATATTATAGCGGTCTCCAATGTATTACCTAAATACATTCACATGTTAACTCAAGGTACCACCTTCAACTCGTGAGATCAGCTACTTGGATTCATCTTTGGGCGGTTAGATTTCTACCATAAGATGAAAATAAGATGGATAGTAGAGATTGCATAGTATTAACGGGTGTCAAACTACTGGTGTCAATATCTACTGATAAATAATTAAAATATATCACCCTAATTGCCTATAGGGCATACATCATATTTAACAAGGTACCCTTCCTTAACTATCACTCACATTCGAATTGAGAATTTGCGAACTGATGATTTCAACTTATGAAAATCATTGAATCGTTTTATAATGTTAAATCTGATATGATATCTCTCTATTACAAACTAATTGAAAGATGAGTGTTTGCTTTAGAATGCTTAAGTTTGGAATTTCTGAATGCTGGGAATAATTTGATAGTATTTCTGCTCTTAAGAAATTTGAGGTGATTCACCAAGTTTAAATGTCTTCTTCAATTTTCTATTTATACTTTGAAGCTCTTGGAAGTAGCCATTGCAAACTTCTCATCCTCACTTGTTCTTCAATTTCTCTTCTCTTTACAGCTTTTGAATTTACTCGTTTCAAACAAATTCCAAGACGTTTAGAGACAGAGAATATAAATATTGAAGTGTGAGATTAATCTGTTAATCTTTGTTGTGTCAAAAACTCATTTCTTCAAGAAATTTCATTCTGATAGAGAGGCACACGAGATGCAATGTGGAAGCTTGTGATTTGTCTAATTGCTGACATTGTAAAGGAGCAAGAAGACACTGGAAAAATAATGCATGTCATAAAGTGCTTTTTACCTTGGACGTGGGCCAGGAATCTCCAACATTCTGTACTAACACTTTTTGGTTATGAGGACTACATGAATATCTTTTTTTAATTTCTGTGCTTTTTACCTGAAAAACATCAAAGAAATATTCTATCTCTCATAGACAGTGTTAAGCGCACATGTGTCATAATATTTTCTAAGAGTCAAAGAACTCAGCTTTTACTAAATAAAAGCTACTCATCTTAGCTGAGTCTATACCATATAAATTATGTAATACTCAGCCTCACTCAGATTTTCTTACTCTAAGCCATAACATTATTAAAACTTAGTAAATTGACTTATTTTTCCTTAAACAAACTCAAGTAAACTTGTTTAATTAAGAGTCTACTTATTACTTAATTAATTTCACTTTCCTAAATAGTTTGTTATTTCCAAAATGTTTTAAGTATTGCAGTGTCCTATTAACTTGGGTTCACAAAAAGTACCAACAAACTCTAATATGCCTGATTAAAGCGGTAATTAATCTTTAAGCTCCTTTAGAGATAACGGCTTGATTCTAGATTGATAATGGGAAGATTTTAAAGGGAAAAATCCAAGTCTATATAAAGGAGCAAAGTTCCAACAAAGGAACTTGGTGAAGTATTATTAAACTTTAAGAGAATTCAAGCTATCTCACAATCATTGCATAAATCTTCACTTCAAATCACTTAGCAAAAAACTATTCACATTTATTTGTAAAAAAAGATTTACTGAAACAAAGTTCTGAAGCTCAAAACTTTCATTTCAAATTTTGTAAATCACTAGCTCAAGTGTTGAGTTAGTGTGGGGGAACCTAGATTCATTAAGAATGGTACTTAGTGCATTAGTAATGCTCAAAGCTTAAACATTTTGAGGACGATACTCTGTGTTGGTAAAGCTCAAGGTTGGGATTGAGGACGATACTCTAATCTGTAATCAACAATTTGTAGTGGTTTGTTTCTCCACCCATTGAAGGATAATCTATCGTGGATGAAAGCTTGGACAGTGATTCTAAGGATTAGATTATATAGAGGCCGAACTAGGATTAATTTCAATGTTTGTTATCTCTTACTCTTTGCTTATTAATCTATTGCATTAAGAATTTGAACATTCATAAATTATATAAGTAAAAGAGGCTACATCGGAGGATAGCTTCTAAGGATTACTCAAAACAAACTTACGAAGAAAACTGCGTTAGAGGCTAATTTCGGCAAAGCCTCCGATGATAGTGATAAATTCGAAAAAGAGTCATTCACCCCATATGACTTAATCACCCTAAATGAGTTTAACAATATTTTTTCCACCTAATTTAATCTAATTTATATATTTTTAATTAATAGCTTAAATTTTTGAACTAATAAAACTTAAAATTATTATTTATTATTTAAAAAATGAAAAAAATAAAAATTAGACATAACATGCTAGATGATTTTTAATTCATTATTTAGAAAATAAAATTGTAAAATTGAAACAAAAGACAACTAAAACATGAGAAATAAATCAATAGGTTTTGGTCTAGTAACTACTACCCTCGAAGAATTTAAGAAGCGTATAGTTTTGGATTCAAACCCCACAAATAAAAAAAATGATAAAAATATCATCTTATATTTAAAAAATTGAAAAAGAAACAATTTCTAAAAGATCATACTCATATTTATATTTGAACTAAAAGATTTTTAAATTAATAATTAATTGGTTTAAATTTTTATTTGTTGTTTTTAACTTAATTTGTAATATTTTTTTCATTTATAATATTTTAACCATAAAATTAAATATATTATTTAAATTTTTTGAAAAATAAAAAATATAAACTAGATAATGAAATAAAAATAGCATGTTTTGTTTTAAATTATAAAATAAAAAAGAATGAAAATAGAATATGAAAATAAAATGAACATAGTTTTTATTATTGATTAGTACTGAAATGGAAGACAAGGAGAAAAAAGCCTAGAAGAAAGAGAAGGAAAATTAAAAAAGAACTGAAATTTTTTAGGACAATTAAGAAGAATAGATGTAGTTTAATGGCTGAGAAATTGCCACGTTACCCCCATAAGTCAATTCCCGCCAAAACTAGCTTTGCCGCCCATCCATATGTAGCAGAAACATGAATAATTGTTTCCCCTTTGTAATTAACCGCTTCGCTTCTCTTCACTTCACTTCATCGATTCCTTTTCTCTGTAGATTATTTTGGTAATGGCGTCCAGTAATCTAACGGAATACGAACGGAAAAGGCTTGAAAATATTCGCCGGAATGATGAAATGCTGGCCGCCCTCAACATCCATTCCAAAGCTTCTCAACTATCTGTCGCAACTAAACGGCAAAGGTCCTCCCTCGCTCCATCTAAAATACTCCTAGCACCTTTATATCGATTTATTTTCCTTATTATATGGTCAATGTGTTTGCTGTTCTTTTCTGGTCATTTTCCATTCATGGATCTGGAGTTTGATGTGACTTTGTTTGGAGGCCGGAGTGATGATCCTTTACAATTTATGTTTGAATTCAAATTCGAATTCAATTTTGCAAGTGTTATTTTGCTGGGAATGCCCTAATGAGGCATCTTGCTTTACTCGTTTTTGAACACACTTTACTCGTTGTTTCCGTATAGAGTTAAAGTCACAGATTACCATTCAATGATTTGTGCCTCTGTTTGTGCTGGTTTAATCTTTTGAAGGATTCTTAGATTATGTTCTCCTGTTCGATTGTCTTTATGTTCCGCCCAAAAATTGTATTTTTATTCAATTTTGCATGTTGTTAGAGAAATACTTTGGTAAAGCCATTAAAATTTTCCAATCTGATTTGAGGTGTTGAGTTCAAGCCTTACACTTTACTCCTAATGTTTATTCTTGATGGCAGAGTTGAATCATTCAAGTCTTTCAAAGTGAGTCCAGAGAAGAAGAAGCCTAGATCAGACTCCCCTATTGTTATTAGGAGGTCATTACGAATGCGAGGGATAGCACCTGATTCAATAGGTTTGGATGGCGATTTAGTCGAGACTCCTAATAAAATTCTGATGCCAAGCAGCCCTGTTGAGAAACCCTCACCACTTGATGACGGTCCATTCAAAATGAGTGATGCTTACTGCGGTACTGTGTCTGATCAGACATTAATAGACACAATTTTGTCTCTTCAGAAGAAAACCCTGGGAAAATATGTTCTTCCAATTATAAAGGAGGATGTAAAAATGGAACAAACTGATGAGGTTAAATGTGAAAATCCGATAGTGAAGAAGGAAGAGGAAAGTTGTGTTCATTTGTGGTCTATGAATCTGAAACATAGTGATGAGGTTTTGCATGATTCAGCGATAAAGAAGTGTGGAATTCCGATAGTGAAGAAGGAAGAGGAAAGTTGTGTTGATTTGTGGTCTTTGAAATTGAAGCCTGAGAATATAGCTCGAGTTATGCCAGGAAGAATAATGGTAGTGAAATTTTTGCCTTGTAATGATGTAAGGATGATTGCAGCAGGGAACAAGTTGGGAAATGTTGCATTTTGGAAGTTGGATAATGTAAGTGAGGAAGATGGCATATATTTGTATCGTCCACACACTGCGCCAGTTTCAAGTATTTTGTTTCATCAATCTTCTTTGTCAAAGGTTTGTTCATTCTCAATTCATTTACGTTTCTCTCCGAAAACTTAAAATGTACGCATTTAGGCTGTTGTAGGTTGTCTTATAATGACTTTTTTGGCCTGGTCTGTTTACTTATGCCCATTCAGCACTCATGGTTTTTCACAATTTCACATTTGGTACCTCACGTACTGATATTTTTTACATGTTGGGGCTGACCTATAGAAATCTTTTACATTTGTATTTGTGACTTACTGTTAATAAATCTTAAAAGCATATTAAAGGAGGGAGACTTTGAGTGTTGTAGTTATTTTGCTCACAAATTTATTTGTTGTTTAGTTTAACCATCTAATGTTGAGTTCTGACTTTGTTCGTGTCGGTTATTAGACTATAATTTGGTAATACAAATTGACACAATGCAAGGAAGCGTTTTAACTAAAATTGCTGGTTTATAAAGTGTTAATCACTAGGAAATTATTGAAGAATGATTTCGAAAATTTTTTTATCCAAAATTATCCAGCACACTTGAACTCACAACCATTTTTACTAATGTATATCTTCTATAATGACTAGCAAAAATATTTTATCATGAACTCTTTTATATGTTTGAATAAAATTTGTATCTTCTTTCTAAGTTAAAGAAATTCTTGTTCCATTACATCAAAGCTGATTGTCTTTGAAAAATATGATAAGCCTGAGTTAGTGAACCATTTATCCAATTATGTTGCCAGTGTTCAAAATCATAATTTTTTCTCTAAAATAAACTATCTAGCTTTGGAGTACCACTTTAATATCCAATTGTTTTGATTACTTTTGTTGTTCTGTTAACTTTCTACTTGTCTGCATGTCCATTTGACTGGCACTTTATGTAATTTCAACTTATATAATGTTGTTAAAATAAACTACAGGTCTTTACCAGTAGCTATGATGGATTTCTTCGTTTGTTGAATGCCGAGAGAAAAGCATTTTATCTAATATATTCCTGTGATGATGCTATTTTTTCTCTATCCCAAAGGCCCAGTGACATGAATGGCTTGTATTTTGGCGAGGGTCGTGGTGAATTAAAGATATTGGATGAGAGGATAGGAAAGGTTACTTCACAATGGATTTTGCATGAAAAAAGGATAAACTCCATAGATTTCAATTCACAAAATCCAAACATTATGGCAACTAGTTCAACAGATGGGACTGCTTGTATCTGGGATTTAAGATTTGTAAATGCAGGAAAACCAAACTGTTTGAATACAGTCAAACATCATAGAGCAGTGCATTCTGCTTACTTCTCGCCCTCTGGAAGCTTCCTGGCAACAACAAGGTATATATTTCTTTTATTTTGTACACTAATCTGACTTCAATTTATTAGGTCCTTTTCTTTGATGCTTTTCCATGTTGTGAGTTGCTAAATCATTCATGAGCTATGAAGAACAGACACCTTTAGAAGTTAGTTTTCTTCGTTGTCCAACAGACAATTGTTGTTGTTAGAGATGTGGCTTGTTTATAAGGGTAGATTAGTAATATAATAAAGGGAGGTGTTTAAGGAGAGTTAGTGAGGGAAAAGAGTTATTGGGAGATATTTGTATATTGGATGTTGTTTGTTCATTTATGTTTCTCTGTTTTTTGTTCTTAGTGTCTTTAGCATTTTAATTCCTAATTTCAGTTCCATTTACTGTTTTTGTATCAAATCCTCCATCCATTCTCTATCAGTTGTGGATACACAGCTGGACACATCTTGGTGAACGTGCCAGTAATTTCAGAAAGTTGAAAAGTTGGTCAGTTTTTTTAGTGATGTCTCATGGTTTTCCAATCCTAATTGAAATTGTTTAAAATACTTTTACATCCTATTGTACATAGTAGTCAAAAGCGAGCACGCGAAGCGCACCACCCTCTGCGCTTCGGTTGAACACAATGTGCAGGGGTGCAAAAAACGCAAGAAAAGCATAACAAAGTGCAAAAAAGCACACTCTTTGTAAAAGAAAAGCGCACAGGGTTAGCATTTAATTATTTTGGATTTTGATGACTTGTTTTTTTTTGTTACGGACTATTACGGCATGTAATATTTTCAATATTTATTAGTTATAAATGGCTATATGCCTATATTTTATAATTTTTTTAAAACTATAATATTTTGGATTTGTAATTGTGCATTTTTTCATTATCAAGCAATTGCTTTTTTTGGCTCATTTTGTAAAAGCGAGAAGCGATACCCTAGCGCTTGAGTGTGCTTTGCGCTCTCAACCACTATGCTATTGTAACGAGGTTGGAGTTGTCCTCGCTCGGAAATTAGACACTTTGGGTGGATGATGCGAACTTTGTGCACTAAGTAAGCCTAAAGGTATGTTGCAGCGGAAATGAAAGGTTGAGGAGCATTCATCCTGTTCTTGAAGAGTTAGTGAATGCACTTGAATGTAGAGAGCTTATAGAGTTTGGGAAACGTAAGTTGTATTGCTAGAGAATACAAGTACAAGTGTGTTTGATGCTACAATGCATGGCATGGTTAGAATAGAAGTACTGATGCCTATTTATACTAATGTCACCTCCTTAACTTGTGGCTTGCATTTATTTGAAATATTCCTAGGATATTCTAGTGTTACAATGTATAAAATATCATGCAGAGTCAGGTTTGGACATGTCTAGAATGCATCTAGATTGATTCAGCCCGAAACTGGAAGTTTCTGGTTAGTACTGTGGCTATGGCAACATGTATAGAGACTTCTAGCAACACTCCAGCGTTGCAATGGGCCTCCGGAACATTCTGCAAGGGTTTTAGCATGGGAACTGGGCCCTTGCAGCCATAGTTGTTAAAGGCAAGCCTCGGGCGCACCTGACGTAGTGCGACACCCTTGGAGCCTCGGCATATCATAGGCGGGGTGGTGTCCAACAGGCGCGCCTCAAGTGCGCCTTTGAGCGCCTCACAGGTGCGCCTAGGCACGCCTCACAGACACTTCTATCCTAAGGGGTTTAATTTTGCATAATTATGTTTTTTACATCCATTTTTAAGAGTTTTAAATAATAATATAAGGCTAGATATTCCTAATTCAATTCTTATTGAGGCTAAATCAACTCAAGTATAAATATTCATAATACAACATGTAAAATTTACATATATATATATATATACACCTCCAACAACTCTATTTAATGGTTTTAACTAACTTTAATATATTTTCCGTCTATTTTAAGAGTTTTAGTAAAAGAAACAGAGTGTAGATATTTGTAATTCAATTCACTTTTAAGGTTGGATTAATTCAAGATTATATATTCTTAATGTAACATGTCAATTTTACATGTATATGTACCTCTAACAATTCTCTTAGTTCTTTTTTGTTATGTTATTGCATCTAACTTCACTTAGTAAGAAAAATATTTTTTGTAAAGGCGCTCGCCTTGACTTCGGGCATGCCTTCAGGCAAGGCTGACCCTCTTGCACCTCTGTGCGCCTAGCACCTCTAACAACTATGCTTGCAGCGTCCTGCTTTGCTTCTTGCTGGATTTTTGCCGGCTGTTTGCTATGTTTAGGCCCATTCCAGCCATTTCCTTGCCTTCACTTCAAATTTTCTTGCATGAAACTTTGCTCAAAGCACGCTAAACATCCCATGGACCTTTCCGCATCATTTCTCCTTTGTGCGCATCCGTTCTTGGCCGATGTAGCGGGTTATTTTTTACGTCTTCCGCATGTCCTCGCCTATGGTTAGCGATGGGTTGCAAGGCAAGGTTGGCGCCTCGTAACACTGCTTACATATGTATTGAACTCTATGCAGTTCTATCTTATTCCAAATTTTACACTAATTCCTTAATTTTCAACCTTCTTTACCAAATTTTCTGTTTTGTGGATGTTGAACCGGCTGATTGATCCCAATCATGAGCTTTTAGATTCTTCTATGGGATCAGAATGAAGAGGTTTAGTCTTCGCTATCTTGCGCGTGCAATGAGAAGTTGTGAATGCTTTAATCTTATGTTTGTTTTTATATTAATCTTATTCATGTATTATTGTTTGTTTATAGTCCTGATGACACGGTGGGCATATTTAATTGTGCCAATTTTGAGGACAAATCTATGATATGCCATGACAATCAAACTGGAAGATGGATTTCTTCTTTCAGGTACGGTCTTTTCTGAATTCTTCTGTTTGTTGCCTCACATCGTATATCATTAACACTAAATGCCTAGTACCCTTAAGGCTTGTTTTGTTGGCGGAATGACTATTCCGTGGAATAGGAAGAAAAATGAATGCAAGGAGGAATAGTTATTCCATGATTCCTATAATATCTAAGAATAGTTGTTCCTTCCGTTTATGGATTCTAGGAAAATACTTTCTCATTTTTTATTCGTTTTTCTCCTATTCCATGGAATAGTCATTCCGCCAGCCAAACAAGTCCTTAAAGTTTTAAGTGTTCAAGTTTTCCCCAGGAGCTTGGCGTAACCGATATAAGGCTTGTTTAGGATTACTTTCCCAGTTGTTGTCCTGAAAAGCTCAACTCACAGCCTTTTTAAAATTTAACATATTTTGACTTTTGATAAAAGATTTTGCTTCCTGATACTAAAGGCATGTAAGAATTGTTGTCAATATAAGTTTCACTTGTGGACTTTTAATATAACATATTATGTCATTGGACAAAAGATTCTGATTTTTAATACTAAGTAATTAGTAACCGATTGCTATTAACTTTCGAAGCTTTTTAGGACAAAAGCTTAAAAAATCATTGAAATTGAGCTTTTCAGAAAAGGAGTCTGAGGCCACAATCCCAAACTGGTCCTAATCAATTTGGACATGTTTGCTATGGATTTTCAGTGTCAAAATCTATGTTATAGGAAAAGCTTCAAAATGAACATTTTTATGAATTATAGCAGTAAGGTGGGAAAGCAATCCCAAACTGGTCTATATCGAATATTGCAAAACGAGCAGTTGATGAGCCTGTATGTTTTAATATTGTTTTGATTGAATGGATGCAGATCTATATGGGGTTGGGATGACTCGTATATCTACATTGGCAATATGAAAAGAGGAGTTGATGTGATCTCAAGAACACAAAGAAGATCAATCTTAACACTTGAAAGTCCATACATTTCTGCTATTCCTTGCAGATTTGACATTCATCCTTACAATACGGGAATGCTGGCTGGGGGAACTGGTGGTGGCCAGATTTACATGTGGACATCAACCTAGGAACTCGAATTGGTTTATTTTCTTGTCACGATTTCTTCTGTGGTTTTTTATCAGAAAACACTCATCTTCAGTTAGTTGAGTTCATATGATCATATCTCTCCCTCGAATTTGGAATGTATATTTACCAGCATGGGAAGTTTAGTGTGAAATTGTGTGTTTTTAACTCGATTTTGGAAGGCATAATTATGTGGAAAGTGATAACAGGTCTTTTTTAGAACGGAAAGCACAACTTACCAAATTATATCCCACGGTAAACGAAATTCAAAATAGGGAAAATCTATCACACGTTAATTAAGTGGTGCATTTCTACCCATAGCAACAAAAACTGTGTAAGTTGAACGTAACAACTATGATGGGATATCAAGTTCATAAGCTATTGATATCTAGCCTAATTCTTACATAAATGTATTTGAGCGGAACTTATACACTTAATCGGAAAAAAATTCAGAAAAGTACATACATGCTAATCTTGTTTTAAGTTTTAAAAAACAAACGATACAACTTGTTAAAGCTGAATTTCAACCACCTACAAATTTGAGATATTAATGATAAAAATATTTTACGATGTTTGACATGGTATTGTAATTTATTACAAGTATATATATTTATTGAACTACTTTTTTTCAATAAGAAACAAGAATCATGATTTGACTTATCCATAAAAATAAATTAAAAATACCATATAATTCAAATCTCCTAATTTTTAGGAAATTCTACTCTCTTTTTTACATTGTTGCCGTATTTTACAATAATTTTGAAAGTTTTGATTTATTTAAATTGGTAAATTACATCTAATCTTTAATTCAATTCCAAAATATTCAACTTAAAATTGTTAGACTTTGTGTGTAATATTCTAAAACCGGGATTATGTAGAGTCGGACTTTATAAAAAAAAAGGTTAACTTAATGTTTTTATAAAAAAATTGATCCGCATTTTCGTTTGATAACATGTAAAAATTGTAGTAAATGGAAAAATATCAACAAATCATTTGGTAAAATTTCATAAAAATTGAAGTAAAAAGTAAAGTAATTCCTTTTTGTTTAGAAATTCTAAAACATACCTAAATTCATGATGACGTATTTAGGAAACATCCACGATTATAGTAATGATATTTTCTTCTTTATCTATAATTCATCTACCTTCTCGTTTATTTCTCTTTTTCGTTATTTTATAAGCAATTATATTTTTTATGGACTACATAGTGGAAAATTCTACAATACTTGACATTGTATTGTAATGCATTATAAGTATATTCATTAATTGTAATTTTTTTCTTACAACTACTTTTATTCAAGAAAAAACAAATCATGGTTTAACTTATCCTTGAAAATAAATTAAAAATACCATATAATTCAAATCATCTTTAATGATAAATCAACATTAAAAATTAGAAAAATTTCAAAAACATATTTTATGAATAACTAATTTTTCAATAGAGATTTGTGAAATAATTTTTAGAAAGGGAATTTGAGGTTTGGAACTTATCAAATAAGGATTTATTTTTTTTGTTTAATACTGTTAATGATAAAGCAGGGGACAATTTTGGAAACCCGCAATATCACCACTAAAAGATAAAAAAGTTACAGACAATGGCAATAGATTAACCCTTGAACAACGCCCCAAAAAAGGCGCAAAGGCTCCACAAATAAGGTTGCAAGGAAAGCGGCTCAGCCCGCCGGAGGCAATAATGGCGGTGGTGATGGAGGTAAATCAGTGATATGAGGAAGATTTTGGGCCATTTTAACTCTTGTTTTTTTTGAATTGTACTTAGCCGTGTATTACCTAAACGGTGAATTTTATCTGTTTACTTTTTGTTTGTTGGCCATTTCTTATTGGCTGTTATTATTGAGCTGGTCGTGAGGAAGAGAAAATTGTAAGGATTTAAGAGCAGCTCCTACTCTGTTTGTAGACAAACTAATTTTGCTTGATTCTTAATGGAAATTCTTTCCTCTCTTCTCCAGTAACTCTGTTTCTCTTCTCCCTCCCTTCAATTCTTCTCTTGAATCTTTATCTCGCACCATTTGGTATCAGAGCGCGGTTCTGGCACCTGAATCACCATGACTAAAGCTACGCTTAAGGCGCAGGAAATTAGAGACCTGGAGGAAATACTCGTAGGAAGAATGGATTCAATGATGAAGGAAAAGCTCGATCTCAAGCTTGACTCTATAGTTGAATGGTTGAAATCATATTTTGAAGCGAAGGAAAAATACAGTGAGCCTGAAACGAGCTCAACACACAAAACACACGGTATATTGGAGCTCAACAAGGAGCCTGATCAAACCTATCAGCTTGCTTCTCGATCGATGAAAGTTGATTTCCCTACCTTCGATGGAACATATTTGAATGGCTGGCTCTTTAAGTGTGAACGATTCTTCCAGCTAGATCATACACCTGTTAACACTAAGGTAAACCTAGCTTCACTACACTTTGATGGCAAAGCCTTGGAATGGCACCAATATTACGCTAGATCGAAGGAGAAATCTAGATTGCCTCCATGGGATGCTTATGTCACTGATCTCAGAGGAAGGTTTGGAGAGTGGATCTTCGAGGATCCTATGGCGGAGCTCAAGCGATTGAACCAGGAAGGGAGTTTGCTTGATTACATTGAGGCATTTGACTCCTGTGCTCACAGGACAACACTATCGGAGGATAATATATTGAGTTGCTTCCACACTGGCTTGAAGGACGAGATCGGTTATCCAGTTATGATGCAGGGGCCAAAAACATTACCCCAGCTTATGCATTGGCTCGAATGCAAGAGGCTTACCTTGTGTCCTTACGAACTGGTAGAGCGCCTGGAATTAAAGGCAATTATAGTTCACCTTCGCAGAGTTTTGTTACAAAGCCTGTAATAGCTTCACCTCTTAAAGTTTTAGGGGCTGGAGGAATTGTTGCTAAATAGCAGGCTGATAAAGGTGTTTTGAGAGCTCCACCTCGCGCAAGAAGGCTGACGGAAGCTGAAATGGAAGAGAAGCGATCTAAGAACCTCTATTTTTTATGCGATGAGAGGTTCAGTCCTAATCACATCTGCAAGAAGAAGTACATGCATGTGATCTGGTACCAGGAGTGTTGGGATGAAGAGACCATTGAGGAGGAGGGTGAGGAAATCCCTAATGTTTCTATGATCTCCTTACATGCTATGGGATCGATCTAGGCCCTAGGACAACAAACAATGCGGCTTATAGGTAAACACAAGGGCAGACCACTACATATTTTGATTTATTCAGGCAGCACCTTCAATGTGCTGGACTTGACTGTTGCTAAGAGGTTGGGGTGCAAATTCGAGGAGATAGTGCCCTTGCAGATCACTGTGGCTAATGGAGAAGTGGTTAAATGCACTTCAATGTGTACTGAGTTTGTTTGGCAGATGCAAGGGAGGCAGTTTTCAGGCAATTTTTTGGTAATGGTTTTAGGAGGCTGTGAGATGGTATTGGGAGTGCATTGGCTGTCAACTCTTGGCAGTATTGTTTGGAACTTCAATGATTTGACAATGTAGTTTGAGCTTGGAGGGAAGGAACATAAGCTACAGGGGATCACTCACACTACTCTGAAGTTGGCCACTGAGCAAAAAATGCTGAAGTTACTACAACATGGTCATTAAGCCTATTTGGCTCAGATACAATTGGCAGCTGCTACTGTTACTGCAATTGATGTTGTTGAGGCAGATAGTATACCTGGAGAATTGGAAGCAGTGTTGGCTGAATTTGAGTTTGTTTTTCATAAGTCAACCACTCTACCACCAGTGCGGGCTCAAGACCATAGGATTCCCTTGGTAGACGGGGCTAATCCAGTAAACATAAGGCCTTAAAAAAATTCTGTGATGTAGAAGGATGTTGTGGGGGAAATGGTCAGGGAGATGCTAGACTCAGGAACAATTCAACATAGTGTCAGCCCGTACTCATCTCTAGTGGTTCTTGTTAAAAAGAAGGACAATACATGGCGCATGTGCATAGACTATAGGGAACTCAACAGCAAGACCATCAAAGATAAGTTCCCAATACCTGTGATCGAAGAGCTATTTGATGAATTACATTCTGCTATGATTTTTTCTAAAATTGACCTTACTTCTGCATATCATCAAGTCCGAATGCATCCTGCTGATGTACATAAGACTGCTTTTAGGATTCATGAAGGTCATTATGAGTTCATTGTGATGCCTTTTGGGTTGACAAATGCTCCTGCCACATTTCAAAGTCTGATGAATGAGGTTTTTAGGCCATTCCTTAGGAAATTTGTGTTGGTGTTTTTCGATGACATCTTGGTTTACAGTGACAGTTTGTCTAGTCATGTGAACCATTTGCATTCTAAATTTACTAAGTTGAAAGATTACCAACTTTACTCAAAGCGAAGCAAGTGCGTGTTTGGGGCCAAAAAAGTAGATTATCTTGGTCATGTAATCCAAGCTGGGGGAGTAATTATAGATGCAAGGAAAATTGAGGCTGTAAAGAATTGGCCCACCCCTACTAATGTCAAACAACTAAGGAGATTCCTGGGCTTGGCAGGGTATTATAGGCGGTTTATAAAGCATTATGGGGTTATTAGCAAACCATTAACTGAGCAATTGAAGAGGGATGGTTTTGCTTCGACAGAAAAGGCAGCAGTGGCTTTTGAAGAGTTGAAGCAGGCTTTAGTAACAGCACCTGTACTTGCCCTACCTTCCCCGGAGAAAACTTTCATGGTTGAAACGGACGCATGCGATGTAGGCATTGGTGCTGTATTGTAGCAGGTAGGTCATCCAGTGGCCTATGTGAGCAAAGCATTAGCCATCAAACATCTGGTAATTTCTGTCTATGAGAAGGAGCTATTGGCTATAGTCCATGATATTAAAAAGTGGTACCATTACCTCTGTTACAGGAAGTTTTTGATTAAGACTGATCACAAGAGTCTCAAATTCATGCTTGAGCAACGGATCACTACCACACGGTAGCAAAAGTACATGGCACGGTTGTTTGGTTATGACTTTGAGATCACTTACAAGCAGGGGAAGGAGAATGTGGCTGCGGATGCCTTGTCTAGGCTGCCTGCAGTAGAGCTTGCTGCCCTTACTATATCCACACTTGAAAGTAGCTTGTTACCTGAGATTGAGAAGAGTTGGGATGAGGATAGTGATCTTAAGAGATTGATACAGGAGTTGCAGTTAGGAAAGGTGGTCGAGCTGTACAGTTGGAATGGGAATCTTTTGCGTAGGAAGGGAAGGTTGGTCATTGGCAGGAACATGTCACTGAGGGAAAAATTAATATATTTATTGCATGACACACCAATGGGAGGACACTCTGGCATTCAGGCTACTATGAAGCGCCTGCAGCTGTCTTTTTATTGGAAGGGGTTAGAGAGGGATGTTAGGAATTACGTCCGGAGTTGCTTGATATGCCAGACTTGCAAATATGATGCAAGCAAACCTGTAGGGCTACTGAGTCCTCTGCCAATACCTGAGAGCCTATGGAATGATTTAAGCATGGATTTCATTGAGGGTTTGCCGAAGTCTAATGGCAAGGAAGTGGTTTTTGTTGTAGTGGACCTTTTGAGCAAGTATGCTCACTTTATGAGCTTGGGGCACCTTTACACAGCACAGACTGTGGCTGTTTTATTCTTAAACAATATCTGCAAGCTTCATGGCATGCCATCTACCATTGTGAGTGATCGCGATCCAGTCTTTGTGGGGTAGTTTTGGACTGAATTGTTTAAGTTTCAGGGAGTGGAGCTGGTTAAGTCATCCTCTTATCACCCTCAAACGGATGGGCAAACAGAGGTGCTGAACAGATGCTTAGAAACATATTTGAGATGCATGGCTAGTGGTCATCCGAATAAGTGGGCAGATTGGTTAAGTCTTGCTGAGTGGTGGTTTAATACGAATTACCACACTTCTACAGGAATTACTCCTTTTGAAGCGTTATATGGAATTCCATCGCCTTTGCACATCCCTTATGTACCGGGGGATTCAAGGGTTAATTCTATAGATGAATTGTTAATGGATAGGGAGAAGGCTCTACAGGTACTTAAGCAGCAATTGGTAAGGGCTCAGCATCGCATGAAGCAGCAGGCTGATAAGCGTAGGATGGATAAGGAGTTCAAGATAGGGGATTGGGTTTTCATCAAGCTGCAGCCATATAGGCAACATAGTGTGGTAAAGCGCAACACTCATAAACTCTCCCCTCTTTACTATGGCCCCTACCAGATTGAGGATAGAATTGGGAATGTTGCATATCGGTTGAAGTTACCTCAAAGCTCTAGCATACATCCAGTGTTCCACATATCTCAATTGAAGGCCAAAATTCCCAATCAGGAGGTGACCACTACTCAGTTGCCTGTGCCATAGTAAATGTTCCAGTGCCATTAGCTGTACTGAACAGAAAGATGGTTAAGAGGGGGAATAAGGCAGTAACAAAGCTCTTGATTCAGTGGAAGGGTCAGGCACCGAAGGAGTCAACTTGGGAGTTTGCATTTGACATTCAAGGGCGCTATCCTGAGTTCAACATTTGCGCTTGAGGACAAGCCTGTTTTTAAGGCGGGAGGAATGATATGAGGAAGATTTTGGGCCATTTTAATTCTTATTTTTTTTTAATTGTACTTAGCCGTGTATTACCTAAACGGTGAGTTTTATCTGTTTACTTTTATTTGTTGGCCATTTCTTATTGGCTGTTATTGTTGAGCTGGCAGTGAGGAAGAGAAAATTGTAAGGATTTAAGAGCAGCTCCTGCTCTGTTTGTAGACACGCTAATTTTGCTTGATTCTTAATGGAAATTCTTTCCTCTCTTCTCCAATAACTCTGTTTCTCTTCTCCCTCCCTTCAATTCTTCTCTTGAATCTTTATCTCACATCAATCAGCAAGCAATGATAAGTTGTGGGAAAGGATTATGTAGGACAAAATTGAGGGAATATTTGTTCTAGATCAGATCTATGTTTCTTGTGTTTGGAAGTTAGGTTTACTGCGGAAAATAAATCATAATTATCGGTTGATTGAAAGACGAATCCAAGTCTAGCGTCCTCATCCATGAAAACATTGTTGATTATGTCAGAGAAGAGTCTAAACTTGAGAAAGTACCACCCAAAATGGAATTTGTCCACCTGGTTCATGGGTTTTTTCCAACCCGAAACTCAAGAAAATAACTCTAGAATGTACTTCAAATTCCAGGAACAATTATGCGAGGAAGAAATTCAAGCTGGGAGAGGAGTGAAGTAGTTGTCTGCAATTTTTTTTATCTTTTAGTTATGAAATTGTGGGTTTCGGAAATTACCCCTCCAAGTCATTTTAGTCAACGGTGTTAAGTAAAAAATCTTTATTTTGATAACTTTTTAAATTTCGGATCTCTTTTTGAATGAAAATTTTTTGCAAACTCTTGAAGAAAATCAATGAAATCATGAATCATGTTTTCGAAACTTACTCTTTAAAATTAGAAAAAAATGAGAGCACGTTTTAATTATGTGTGCTTCATTAGATCTTCATTCTCATTATTTCATTTCTACCTTTTCACATCTCTCACTTAGAGCAAGTCAAGTCATTTTTCTCATTTTATATTCTTCAAATTCTATTTTTGCAGGATCTATAGTGTTTTTACTCCAACATTCTTTCCAATTTTCCATTCTTCATTTCAGATTTTCATAAGATAATATTATTGTATCATTGCTATATTAATCTCTTTACATCAAATTTATTTCCAATAACCAAATGATAAGACAAGTGAAAGAAAGAAGAATGTATTGTTTGATTAATTGAGAGAGTACAAGTATATGGAATGCAAAAATAGGTAAGCAATAAATAGGAATTAATTCTATCCTAAATTGATTATGCAATTACTCCTAAATAAGATGTACATTCCTTTACACTCCCCTCAAGCTGAAGCATAGATATTGATCATGCCCAGCTTGGTACAAATGTCATTAACCTGGTTTCCTGGTAAAGCTTTAGTAAATACGTTTGCTAGCTAACTTTCGATTCTTATGTGTTGTGTTGAGATTGCACCATTTTCTATCTTTTCTCGGGTGAAGTGACAATCGACCTCAATGAGTTTTGTTCGTTCATGAAGCACATGGTTCTTGGCGATGTAAACAGCTACCTTGTTATCACATGATAATGTCATTGACATTGTTTAAGCAAATCCAATATCTTCAAGAAGATGTCATAACCATACAAGCTCACATGTTGTTTGCATCATAGCCCTGTATTCGGATTTCACACTTGAGCGTGACATCACTGTTTATTTCTTACTCTTCCAAAATACTAGATTGCCATCAACAAACACACAATATCATATCGTGGATCGTCTATCTCTAATATCACCTGCATAATCAGCATATGTAAATCCTTGTACTATATGATGATCGTTGTTTTAATATAGAATTCCTCGTCCAAGTATTCCCTTCAAATATCTTAAAATGTTAACTAAAGCATCTCAATGCGAGGTTCTAGGAGATGACACGAATTGACTAACCACACTTTCTAGGGAAATGCAATATCCGAACAAGTGATGGTAAGATAGTTCAACTTACAACAACTCTTGTATACATTTCAAGATTCTCAAGAAGATTTCACTCTCCAAGTTTCAACTTCACACTTGGTATCATTGGTGCACCACATGTCTTTGCCTCAATCATTCGAGCATTATCTAGTAGATCGAGATAATATTTCCTCTGAGTTAAAAGGATACCCTCTTTACTACGAAGCACTTCAGTGCCCAAGAAATACTTCAATGAATCGAGGTCTTTTGTTTGAAAATTGGTGTTAAAAAAGGCTTTCAACTTTAAAATTCCAATCGCATCACTACCCGTTATCACAATATCATTTACATACACACCAATAAAATGCACATTGAACTTGATGAAGTGAAGAATACTGAGTGATCCTAAGCACTTCTCTACAAGCTAAATTCAAGCACGGTAGAATAAAATATCCCAAAACATGCACGCGGAGATTATTTCAAGCCATATAAGGACTTTCGCATCTTGCGCACCTTGTTCGATTCTCCCTAAGCAACAAACCCAGGTGGTTGCCCTATGTAGACTTCCTCGCATAAGTCGCCATGTAAGAAAGCCTTTTTCACATCAAGTTGATGAAGATCCTGTTAGACATGATGTATGCCCTAGAGGTAATTAGGGCACTATATCTTTATTAGCTATAATGTACAAACGATTTTAGATTATTATTAATAATAATTAAGGCATCTTTGTTGCTTATCAGTGCTTCTAATTAATTCATGTATCATGCTGGTATCATATATGTATAGTATTAAATATGTATATGCGCATTGATGAGACAAAGTCCATGACTACTTCAAAGCTTAAAAGTGCGAGGATATAGTGGGAGGTATAGGTGTGAGAACTATGCATATGTGTTACTATGAATAGTTTAAATATCCCTAGTCATAGTTTCATTGAGATTGGACATCAATGGAACGGAAAGACTAGCATGTGTAGGCTTACTCCTTGGATTAGATCCAAGAAGCCGATCTCACTAACTAAAGGTAGTACCTTAAGTTAACACATGAATGTATTCAGGTAATACATTGGAGATCGCTATATGAAAGACACTCAGAAATAACTATATCCATGTGTTGGTATCATGTCTTACTGTAGTACCAATACAAGTATCCTCAGATTTGAGATGCTGGTTAACTTGTGTAGGAATTGCTATACTTTGGGTCATACTTATTCATACCCTGGTGATTATGATGACACATGTGATTACGGGTATAGTGATGATCACATGTTAGTAAGCCAAGTTGTCAAGATGGGATCCATCGCTCTTGATATAATGATATAGTGGGAGATGTACCTTAGGGCCCCTTGTTGAAGTGACCTACTCATAAAACCTTTTATTAGAGTATAAGATTGATAGAACGAGTTTCTAGTTAATCTTGATACATAATGGCCGAGTGATGTTCTTCATGAACAAGTCTAATTCCAGGATAGCTATGACTATTACATGAGCTTACACTTAATTCAAGCTCAATAAACTGGATGGCACTTTACCTGATGGAAGGGGTGTATTGTATTGGTTACTACTATAGAATCGGATCAAGTCATAAGCACGTGACGTTCCAAGTATCAGGGGATCATACGCCTTTGCTAGAAAGCCCATTTGATCGTCTAGAACTATCGGGTTCCATATCGATCTGAAACACTGAGCCTAAAGGTTCCTGGATGGGAAACCAAGTTTAGGTTAACCTCTAGTGGCTCAATACTTTGGGAACCTATGAGGTTACACACTTTGAGTCTTTATCGCACTAAGTAAAGAACCTATAGACTGGGTCAATGCCGAGAATATTTGGTTGTCGAATTCGTTAGAAGAATTATTATTGGTTGGACCAAATTAATAATTAAAGGGAATAAAGAGAAAATAAGGAAAAATAGCACGAAGCGTAGCGAGGGAATTTTTCCCGTTACGAGTGGGCCCCAAACAAACATAGGATGTTCGGAGTGGGGCCTACGAGGCTGGCCCGCGAGCTGAAAAGCTCACGGGGTAAGCCCTCAAGCGCTACCCATAGCAACAATTGTGGCATAAAGCAAGCTCGCTAGGGCTTGCCTTATGGTAGGATCCGCGGGTTAGCCCACGGGTCCAAGTGACCCGCGTGGCTAACCTGCTAAGTGGGATGGGATATTCCCATCCCACTTTATGTTTGAGGGGGAGTCAAACACTCCCCCTTTTCCCCTATATATAGGCCTCTGGCTCCTCTTTATTCCACACTTCAGCTCAGCTTTTCTCGTTGAGTTCGACATCTCTTTCTTCGTTCGTTGTGCGAGATCCTTCACGAGTTTCTCCAAAATGACAAAGAATTCTTTTGAAGGCTCTTTCTAATTAAAGTGATCTTTCTCAATTTTATTTTCGGGTTGGTTTTTGAGTGATCTAGCAGTTCCTATTTACTAACGGGTTCTACATGAGCATTTGGTCGGTGAAGATCCGTGTGGATCAATCGTAGAGGCCATCCTAGTTTGGAGGCTCATGCTAACAAAGTTCTGCCGAATTGCTCTTAGGGAACACCATGACCAAAGAAAGATAAAGCAGGCATCAACTGGTAATGTTCTAAACTTAGATGCTAGGTTTTTTTATAAGCTTTATAAACCTAAAAGCATTTATGGAACATTTTAACTTAGATTATATCAATCATGGCATGCTTATTAGGAGATCTTTTAGATTAATTTTAAGTTTTGAAATTCCGCCTTGCAACGATTGCATGTTCAATTACTATTTTGATTAACCAGCACTAGTATCAGAGCCTGCCTTATGTATGCATGATTGGTTATAATATGTTAAAATGATGCTTTCTATGAATTGATTAAAGTATGCTATGCGTGACTTAGGTTTTAATTCCTGTTATAGAAAATGATGTGATAACTAGATTAAGGTTTTGTTCAAACTTAGTTTAGGTCATTATCATATAAATTAGCAATGTTTTACGACACATGTAATGCTTTGATTGAGGGTCATCCCGTACTTCACTCAATTAAAGAACGAAAATCTTTAAATCATAGAACGAATCAAAGTGCCCGTGGTTATTTTGGTAAGGATTGGACTTAGCTTTTCATTCACTTTAAGGGGGGCCTCTCCTACCTGGAAATCTCCATCGGTATTAGATTCAAGAGTACCCAAGGGACTTTTATGACTTAGTCGATTTCTAGTATGGGAATTAGATTCCGCATATGGTTTTATAAACATGGTTTAAGTTGTTAAATTAAAACTTATACACATAGGTGCAATGACTTAAACATTATTTGTTTTGCATGCTATGTTGAGTCTTGGCATTATGGAATGATTATGATATACCAGTCCCGAGCATGTTCCCTTAGAGTTAATAATTCCAAATAGCTCAGAATTATTATTTTCATAATCATATCCATCGTATAATAACTAGACTAGGGCTAGACCAACAGCACCAATAAAATCCTTGCAACAATATTAAGGCAGTATATAGTCTTCCCGTCATAAGTCGTGATATGCACATGCACAACATGCATTCTCTTAACATGTGTTTGGTCATAAGACTAGATAAGGTTAATGCATTAACCAAAATGGGTTAGTTGTCCATATTATTGGAGCTGATGCCATATTGGAGACACATCTGAGGAGTCGTACAATTGGGTATGCACATCTCGAGAAAGAGAACTCAAATGGATTAACAATTGCATGAGATGCAAATGGACGGGTTCCAACCATGGTTATCTTGTTATGGCTTGACCTGCTATAGCGGGGGTCATGATGAGTGGCTATGGATACTACCTACTAAGGAAAATTGGTTCAACCAAGTTTCCCAAATTTAAATAGAAGGGGTTATTTGAATGTCGAGAAAATAGTAGGAATTATGTGTTTAATTAAAGACCTTATATTAAATACATGTACATATACTAATGTCTAAACAAATTCTTTCTTATATCTAGGTTGAACACTGAATCAGAACATAAACATTCTCTCAATTCTTGATAACAAATTAGATGGTTCAAACTTTACTGATTGGTTTAAGATAGTGAGGATAGTTCTCAGATCTGAAAGGATAGCTTATGTTCTAGATTAGCCCCTCCCTGATGTGCCTAATGCCAATGAACATGAGGCATGGGAGAAGCACATAAAAGATCATGAAATAGTGGCATGTATAATGCTGGAAACCATGAATTCTGAGCTTTAGAAACAGCATGAGAACATGGACCTCGATACCATGATTCTCCATCTTCATGAGCTCTTTTTAGAGTAGGCCAGGTCCGAGAGATTTGATACATCAAAACTCTTATTTAGAATGAAGATGCAGGATAGTACTTCAACGCCACAACATGCTCTTAAACTATTGGGTTATATAGAGAAGTTGACTCGACTGGGTTTTGTGATGGATCAAGAATTATGTGTGGATTTGATTCTTGCCTCATTAACTGGCATTTATTCACAATTTGTAACTAATTATTATATGAACAAGATCGATGCCACACTGCTCGAGTTGGTCAACATGTTAAAACCTGTAGAGCCTAAGATTCGAAAGGATATAAAGGCTTTACTTTTGGTTGAGAAAACCAAACCTTCCAAGGGTGGATCCCATTTTGGAAAGGGTTTGAGTGTCAAGAAGAAAATCAGTAAAAAGAAGAAAAGTAAGAAAGGAATTACAAATTTTTGCTTTCGATTTCTGAACAAGTGAAGAAGAGGCCAAGAGAGGCATCTACGTCAAGTATGTTAATGATAGAGAGTTTCTTTACAATTCCGTATGAGTCTACTTGGGTATTGGATACTGGTTGTGGTACTCATATTTGTACTTTTGTGTAGTGACTGCGGAATAGTAGGAGGCTTGCAAAGAGGGAAATGAACCTAAGAGTTGGAAATGGAGCACGGGTTGCTACAATAGCTGTAGGGACATATAGCCTTCATTTTTCTAGTAGCCTAGTTTTAGTTTTGAACAATTGCTATTATATTCGTATTGTCACTAAGAATATTATTTCTGTTTTCGCTTTTAGCAATAGAGGGATTTGAAATTTTATTTTCTAATAATAAATGTCACATTCAAAGTGATAATATTCTTTATGCTTGTGGAAAATCTGTGGATGGCATTTACGTTCTAGATACTAAAACTAAAATTATAAATATGAACATTGTTAAGAAATCGAGATTAGATAACACTACGCCATAGATGGCCTGTCGCAACCAAAATGGCTGGTGTTGCATGAAAGTGTTGCAATTTTTAGGGAAAAAATGATTTTTTGTAACACATATACAATTGTGTGAAATAAGTGTTGCAGTAATTAAGAAAGTACAAAAAAATTCACTTTTTCGCAACACTTTTCATTTACTGTTACGAAAAACACTGATGAATAGTGAAAATATAGAGGCGGGATGCTTTGTCACTTATTTTTAGATGGAAAATTACATTAAAAAATAAATATAAAAAAATAACAAATATTCACCACCGATCCCCCTTTTTCTATTTTCTAGATTCATTCCGTCTCTACTTCTTTCCCTCTCCATGAAATCTTTGATAAATGCCAATTTCAATGGCCTTGTTCTCCTCTCCTCCCGCTACTCAATTTCTTCCTCACAAACCCAAATTCACCTTCAAATCTCTTACACCCTCTAAACCCCTCCTTATCCTTTCACCTCCAGAAGCCTTCGCTGGAAATGGTGCTGGAATTTCTACTTCTTCTGCCGCAGTATAGGAACTGAAGCCGGATGCCAGTTTCTTAGCCTCCAGAGATCAAAGAGGCAGCTTTAGGGTCTAATGGCTCTGTGGTTGATGAAGAAGTGATGGTGGAAAGTAAATTCGTAGACCCTAGATGGATTGGAGGGACTTGGGATTTTAATCAATTTGAGAGAGATGGAACTACTGATTGGGATGCTGTTATTGATGTTGGTACGATCTCGGTGTCTTCTTTATCTTTTTATTTGCTCTGCATGTCTAATTTTATGTTACTAATCTAAATTTTTTTGTGTTAGCTTGAAATTGAACATCTACTCATTGAATGTCTTGTTGATTCAATTGATTGAAGTTCTTACTCTAATTTGCTAAATTTTGTGGAATTGGACTTAACACAAACACTTGGTGTGCACCTTTTTACTTGGTTGTCAGATTCAATTAGTGGGTTTGAGGTTGGTGGGTCTTATGGGTAAATTGGGTGGGAGAAAAATTGGAAGCAGCTTAAGAATGTTTCAACTGTCAAAATGCGATAAATATTCTGTTGTAACCTCATATAACATCAGTCATACATTACCCAAAACTAGTGTTGATTGGAGTGTTAAAAGAGCTTCTTCCCATTGCAAACTCAACTTCTCTCAGACTACATTTATGAATCCTTTATATACTATAACTCTTCTTAATTATATATTCATTATTGAAGATGGTTGTTGTTTTGAGATAACTTTTGGTTTTGTTATAAATTTATACTACTAAAATAATTTAGTATGAGATTCTTTGAGTTGTCTTTAGATGATCCATGAAAGCCCAAAGTTAATGTTCTATTCCAAGAGTATTTACATTTCCCTTGTTAAGGTAAAGATAAAATATTGCTATCTTTTCATACCTTAGCTGTTGTCCTGTATTATTTCACTTGAAAACATGTTAGATGGGGATAATTTAGTTTACAGTTTATGTATGTGTGTGTGTGTGTGTTAGAGGTTTAATTTTCAATCATGTATGCTAGTTTTCCTTGAAGTTATTATATTTCCCTGACTATCTTTTTAAGGGATATTAAGTCTTCTTCCTCAGCTTGATCGGCATTTTACCTTTGGCAGAGAGTCTAGGCTTTGCAACTAAGTAAATTTTGACATTTTAAATCAATTCTTGAATTGAATAACTAGTCATACTACAGAACCCTTCCTCATGGATATGCTTCTACACTTACAAAGTGGAGGGGACACAAGGCATTTCTTTTTTAATTCACTTTGTATCTAATTTGAGTTTAATTTGTTTTGCTTCTTTCATAGCTTTTTTCGTCTGGGATGGTGATGTTGAAAGCATTAAAAAATGGAAAAACTTGTATTTCACTCTCCTGTAAGAAGGTTGAATGGCCAATTTCTTCTCTATTCTCTAATTACTTGCACAATATTCAGAACCTCTGATCAAATTAAAACCCGTAATGATGTTTAATTATCTATGTATGAAACTTGTATTTCCTATGTGTTGTCATTTTGCTTTTTATTGGGATTCTTTCTATATATTATGTTATATTTTCTTTTATTAACTTATTTTCTTGCCTTATTGTTTAACAAACTATTTCAGCTAAAACCACATATTGAATTCTATAAAATCTACTTTTTGCTGGTAAATATGATTGATTTAATTACTATTGGTCCGTTATTAGTTACCATATATTTGGTTTAGGTGATTAGTAAGTATAAAATATGCCTCATGCTTGAACGATTACGTTACTTATTCTTTTACCATGATTTCTAAAGGGACAATTCCCTTTTTTTAGGTAAAACTGCTCACAATCTATTTCTACGTTCACGTTACTTCACTGTTGGTACGTACTGAATCCAATTTATTTACCTTTCATATGTATCGTCATTTTCATTATCATATTTTTTAGCTCTTTGTTTTTTTTGAGTTTTTTCGATTAATCTTGTATTTTAGAGAAATCATATGATTGGATATTATCTATATGATTCAGATGACTGCCTAGTGGATTGCAGTTTCTCTAGAGCAGATCTGCGCTTTGCCCATTTACAGGACCATTAAGTAACTTTTCCATATTACTTAATTTCCCCTGATTTATTTTCTTTTCTTTTCACTATCTTTGCAGATAACTGAAATAGAGGCTGAAATTGCAAAACTTGAAGCACTAGATTGTGGAAAACCATTGGATGAAGCAGCATGGGACATAGTAAGCTTGTGATGTTACGTTATTTAGTTTGGTGTTGTTTTCGTAGCTTTATTCGTATCAGCATGTTTCTAGGATGATGTTGCCGGATGCTTTGAATATTATGCGAACCTCGCTAAAGGTTTAGTTGCAAAGCAAAATGAGCCGGTTTCTCTTCCTATGGAAATATTCAAGAGTTGTATTCTCAGAGAACCTATTGGTGTCATTGCATTAACAAGTTAAGAATAAAACAAGTTAAGAACATTATTATTCAACCTAAAGTATCTTTTTTGTCCTAATACTGTGATCCTAACTTTTACTAGCATGGAGCCCTAAGACCTACTGATCTTGATGAGCTATTTTCAATCACTCCTGAAAAGTATGATAAAATTTTTTCTATTGACTCTTGATTTGATGCATTGCAGTATTAAATCATGGTGATACAAATTTCTTATTGACTTGAGTTGGATCCGAGATAGAGTACCTAATTCATTTACCCATGCTTCATACTTATTAGTATTTGTTAACTCTGCTGAAGAGGAACTAAGTGATAACATTCTTCTTTTGTTCTTCTATAATGTAGGTTGTGAATATGCTTATGAAGATGATGAGAGCAATGCGTCACACACATGGCGAGTGATTTAAACTTCAGATGTGTAAAGATCGGTCTAAGAATCTTTTGAAAACATTATACATTTTTAGTAGCGTTATTTTTAGTTTGTATAGTATTATGTATTTTTTAGTTCTCATTTGAATTTGTATACAATTGAATATTATGCATTATGAATTATATAAAATAATGAATTTCAATTTTTTTGAATTATGACATCAATTAAGTGTTTTACAAATGTGTTGCAATAGGCGCAAAAGTGTTTCAAATGCAAAATAAGTGTTTTTAAAAAAATGTTGTGAAAACTAGACATGGTGTTGCAAATATGCTAAAAGTGTTATAAGGAAAGTGTTGCGAAAAACAACAAAAGTGTTATGAAAAAAACTAACGGGCTTTAACATTGACGGTGACGGGTATTTTTTGCAATACAACAAAAGGCGTTGCAAGTACTAAAAAAGTGTTGCGAAAAGTCACTTGTAGCAACACATTTCTTAGTGTCGCGAGAAAATAAAAATGTGTTGCGAAAATGACTTTTCGCAAGGGAAGCATCACCAACGACTTTTTTCATGGAAATGTGTTGCGACAAGTGCTTTCGCAACACTTTTGGCACTTTAGGCAACATTTTTTTGTTGTTACGACAGACCATCTATGGCGTAGTGATAATGAGAAATCCTCATACTTATGGCACTATCTTCTAGCCCATATAAATGAGACTCGCTTAACTAAGTTACACAAATGTGGAGACTTAGGCCCAATGGAATGGGAATCCTATGGTGCGTGTGAACCTTGTCTAAGTGGGAAGATGACTAAGAAACCTTTCAAAGGAAAGGGTAAGTGTAGCACTAGTACTTTGGAAATAATACATTCTAATGTATGTGGTCCAATGAGTGTTAAGACACATGAGTGTTTCGTCTACTTCATAACCTTTATCAACGATTACTCATGATATGGTTATATGTACCTTATGAGGCACAAGTCTGAAAGTTTTGAGAAATTCAAAGAGTTCAGATTCGAAGTAGAGAAACAGCTTGGGAAAAGTATCAAGACAATTCAATCTGATCAAGGTGGTGAATACTTAAGCCAAGAGTTTCAGGATTATCTAAGGGATAATGGTATTTTATCCTAGTGGACACCTCCTTATACACCCCAACACAATGGGGTGTTAGAAAGAAGAAATTGAACACTACTCGATATGGTTCGGTCCATGAGGAGCCAAGTAGAACTCAACAAATCCTTTTTGGGGTTGTGCACTTAAGAGCGCAGTTTATATTCTAAATAGAGTGCACTCTAAATCAGTTGATTAAACTCCAAACAAATTATGGTATGTTAAGAAACCCACTCTTTCTCACATGAGAGTTTGAGGATGTCCTACTTATGTCAAGAGGATGAGTTCAGATTAGCTGGGTGCTAAGTCTAACAGGTGTCTATTTGTAGGTTACCCTAAGGAGACTATAGGCTGTACCTTCTTTGTTCTCAAGGAACAAAAAGTCCTTGTTTCCATAAATCCTCATTTCCTCGAGAAGGAGCATATACTTGCGAAAGCTAGTGGGAGCAATCTTGAGTTAGGCACTCAAGAAGATCAAACAGACAATATAGTGTAAGCATGGAACAACCTACTATAACATCGACATTGCGTAGGTCAGGCCGGGCTCTAATCGCTCCTGAGCGATACGGGTTTCTCATCACTGATGATAAACATCTCTTCCTTATGGAAGATGATGAGTCCAGGGCTTACAAGGAGGCAATGGAAGGCTCAGAATCTGACAAATGGCTTACAGCCATGAGGTGGGAGATGGACTCCATTTATGAAAATCAAGTTTGGATCTTGATTGATGCTCCAAGTGGGATTAGGCCCATGTGATGCAAGTGGGTTTTCAAGAAGAAAACTGACATGGATGGTAACATAGTTACCTATAAAGCAAGGCTGGCTGCAAAATGGTACATTAAAAAAGAAGGCATTGACTATGATGAAACTTTTTCACCAGTGGCCATGCTAAAGTCTATCAGGATACTGACAGCAAGGTTTTGACTCTACTGATTCTGAGGGCTTATATTTTATAAAGAAGCTAAAAACCTTTTTCCCCACTCTTCTACCGATAAGATAAAAGTTCAAAATACGAACAGGTGTTGTCAATACTGCTTATCAAAATTGAAACATGGTGACCACTACAAGTATACAGTTTTGATGTACTTTTAAAAGATATCGATCCCACAGGGAAGGAACCAGTTCTAAAGACCAACTAGAGTTACGGGGTAATGAAAATATAGAATTTATATTGGAGAGGTTTGGATGATAGACGGATGAATGGATAGATGTATGAATAGATTAGAGAAGATGTAAAATATAGAGATATTCCTACGAACAAGTTTAATAGAGAAAAACATGCAAAATCATC